>CP135531.1:12713391-12780592 GCA_032402905.1 Khaya senegalensis | reverse complement strand
CTCCTCCACATTTGTAATAATCTATGGAAACTATTTTGTACCAGGATGATATGTCTGCCAATAAGCCAGTCTACCCTTAATATATTCATGCAATTCTGTTGCATCAAATTTCCTTCTCAAACTTTCAGGAAGGTTCACAAAACAAGTACCAAATTGGAAACATTTTCCAATCATTTCAAGCAGCCATAGAATACAAATGCAATTATAGTTGGAATGAAATTTTGGCACAATATAACAAAGATTGCATCCCTATAAGAAAAAAAATGCAAATCAGTGATTATCCATTCATTATAATTACAGGGAATACTTTGACATCCCAGTTTGAAGCAGTCCACATAATTTATTCAAATGAAACCTGTTTAGGCCACCATAAATCCTCAGAATCATCGACAGCAATGCCAGTTGAGTCAGATATAATACTAAAATTTTACCTTATCATCTTGGTCCTTTTCAGCAAGCTGGATCATGTAATCCAAGGCCATCATAAAACTCGGCTCCATCTCATCCACTCTTTTACCTATAACTCCTTGCGCAGCCAATTCCACAGCTACCTTCTCAGATGCTTCATCCATGTTCATATCTTCCAGCTGTAGCCACGTGTTATAAATTGGACACTCAATTCTACAGAAACGCTATATTTTTTGTTTATTTATAGCAAAACACAAGTTTTATCCAAGGAAATTGAATTGATTAATGAGCAGAGAATGAAACTTACCAGCGTAATCATCTCTTGGAGAACAGAAGTGACTTGCTCGCCGCCTTTGAGTATAGCTTCATACTGTGACTCGTCCATTTTTTGGGATCCATTCACGTGTTGTTTTTGCTGTGTTCTATAGCTTCGGTCTTGCAAATCCAATTCTTCATCTGCGTAGCCTCCACCCACTTCATAACTGGTGCAAAATCTCAGTAACTTACTCTTTTTCTTCTGTTGTTGTCTTAGTTGATACTGCTGTTTGTTGGATTGACATTTGAATGAAATTAAAGACAGAGAGAAATTGTTCGGAGCTGTAGATGGCGAAGATAATGAAGTGAAATGGAAGGCTGTCCGCAACATTTCGTGACTCGCTATGCTACAGATTGGGGTTTTGGGGCAAACCAGATAGACATATTCAAGGGGTTTACCGGGCAATAGATTTATAAATTACCAAGTAAATATAAAATAAATTAGAAAAAAAAAAAAAAAAAAAAAGCAACAATATTGGATGAGGAGAATATGTCACTCTCGTCCCTAATGTTTTATTTTTATTTACTTTGGAATAAATTTTTTGTCAATTCTATCCGATCATAATGAAGTAATTTTATAAACAACGTATTTTGTCGTAATTTTCACTTATCAAAGTGACACCGTTTTGTGTCTTTCGAGAAATCAAACCGGGGTGATTGAGCCAAAACTAATAAACATTTGGTTCGTTGCGATACATTAAAATTAGGAACATGAATCAATGGAGACTAGAAAGTTCGTGTTGTTGGGAGTAGGTCTCAGGCGTAAATTCTCTAAGCTTCAAACTGGGATTCAGATGTCACATTTTGATCATTTCTATTTATTTGATAGTATATCGAGGATAAGAAAGATCCCGCTCGTTTGCTTGCTTGCTTGTTCGTTAACCACGTCGAATCCAAGCACAAAGAAAAACACAACTGGTAGGAAAAGAATTGGGATAAAAGTATAGAGGGGGAATCTAATCGTTGAGTGACATTCTTGACCGGAAGCCGGATCAACTTTGTCAAAAATGCGAGGCGGAGATAGAGTTTTCTTCCGAAGTAAGGCTCTTCACTATTGATCATCCTTCTACAGAGGAAAATTCTTCGACGCGAGAACTGAAGGTAAAAAGGAGACGAATGAAGAGGAATGAGAGGGGTTTTGAGGGAACTTTAGAAGTTAAGGCTGCTTTGGAAGAAGTGAGGTACAATGCTGCTGTCTACAACTTACCTGTGAGAAGGATCATTTGAGTGGGAATTCTGTGAGCTGATTTTATTTCTTGTTTCTGTTGGATTGGATGTCCCTCCGCTAAAATTGTGGAAAAATAGGAAACACCCATCGCCGTCTGTGGGAATCGAACCCACGACCACATGGTTAAAAGCCATGCGCTCTACCGGCTGAGCTAAGACGGCTCTAGTGAGAAATTTTCGTTGTATTCAAATCTATATATTGAAGGAATGAATGGGCAGTAAAAGGATTATGACGCGACGATCTTTACCCACACATACTGCCAAAAATTTTGAAATCCGCTCGAAAATCCTAACCAGTCTTCTTGATCCTCGTGTCAGACCCGGCACTACTCTCTAATATTATATTCGAAACTTGTTCTTTTACCGAAAACCACCCTCTCTTCACCAAGTAATTTCAATGTTCGTTTCTAATGGATAGAAACCCCACTAATTAAAAAAAAAACCCCCAAACCCCAGAAAAAACATTGCCACTTATGAAAAAATAGTTCAATTGCTTATTATTTTATTTGCCAAATGCAACAGCAAACAAACAGGCATTGTGTCAGCTAACTTCAATACAGCAGTAGCAGTCTGCATCCCTTTGCTTATTTTGCTCTTTCTTCTTTTCATTTTTAATTTTTCTTGCTTTCTTTCTAAAAAGTTTTTGGCTGAAACGTAGGAAGCTTGGTTACAGTTATTATAGAGTTTTTTTGGCCATCGACCAATTATAACTAATAATTCACTGTTATTATCATTTTTGAAGTATATAGTCAGTCAGCGCTATTAATGCCAAATAAATGCATGCGACAACACGGGCACCTTCATAGTCAGATAGTCATGCATTTGTTATATGCGTACTCTCGGTTGGAGTGCGTGACACGCCAAGGGTATTTTTGGTATAGGGGCAAACGTAGGAGAAGGAGTACAGTGGCATCATTGGTAAATTATTCGGTAAAAAATGGGGTAATCAGAAACCAAGAAAGTTATTGCAATATCCGTCTTATCCCCGCTAGTTTCTAACGGTTCCCCCTCAACACTTTCCGCACGCAGCACGTTTCATCTCTTATCATTTTCTCTCTCCAAGGGTTTAGTTTCGCCAGGAACACCAAAAACTCTCTCAATGGCAGCTGTTCAGGAGGTTCAGAACGGAGGTGGAGCGGAGAAAGCTGCTGCGCCGGCTACCTCTGCGAGCTTCACGGGACTGAAACCGCAGCTGCTGGTGGAAGCACCTAGGGCTACTGATGCTGTTCAGTTCTACAAGACCGCGTTTGGGGCTGTGGAGATAGGCCGTAGCATGCAAACCAAACGCAAGGCTGAGCAGGAGCTACCTCTCATCTCTTGTGCTCAACTCGAGATTGCCGGCTCCGCCTTTCTTGTCGCTGACCTAGCTGATGATTCTGATGCTTCGTACGTCTCATATATGTTTCTTTGCCTTTTTTTTTTTTATGTTATATGCTTGCTCAGATCTTGTTGTTTCTGTGTTATTTATATGCTTTATTTGTTTTTGCACCTCCGTTTTCATTGAAAGATTACGTGCTTAAATGGATGATGTTTTCTTTGTTGCTACTTTATATTTTGCCACAGTTCACAGTACTACTTGTTCTTTATAATTACTGTCTGTTAACTTTTTTTTTATTTTTTATTTTTTTTGTCCGGGGATCCAAATAAATTCAGGCGTTATATCAACTTCTTTATTCGAAATGCTTTAGTTCTGTAATAATAGCGTTGTATTAATTTATTTTTATATTTCTTTTAACTTGTCTGTTGTTCCTTGCCTCTGATTTTTATTCTTGACTCTTCGTGTCGTTATTAACATCCTTGGACCTGATTTTAACTAGTTTCTCAGTTTCGGATTTCTATGTTACCGCTTGTTTGGCTGATTCGATAATAAATTAAACGGTTTGACCAGGGCTAAAGCCGTGGGGACCGGATGCGTTCTCTGCCTGGAGACTGAAGACGTGGAGGCTGCCGTCACCAAGGCCGTGAACGCTGGAGCTTTTGCCGAGGGCGAGGTAGCTGAAGGTAACGGCGCGTGCTGTGGTGGGCGCGTGGGAAAGGTCAAGGATCCGTATGGTTTCACTTGGCTCATTTGTTCCCCAGTGAAGAAGTGCGATGTTGACGTGGAAGCTTAATCGTGGCCTGATCTGATCCTGATGTTGATCTACTATTGTTAGTATCTTTTGCTGTTTGTCTTCATTGCAGCGGTTAGGTGATGAATAGTTGTAGGCTCTCTAGCCGTTTCGGATACCTTGATGACACTGTTTTCAGGGCGATGGCTATGGATGATTTGGTTTTTTTTGAAAAGGAACTGACAGATGGCAGTTATTGACTCGTTACAAGTTTAATTAATGTCATCTATCCTTCATTTTAGAGTTACTTGCATATAATTGTCGTAATATGAAGGGTAGTAAGGGCATTTAGATACTGCAATGCGATTATCGATGGGGTGGGTGGTAGTTTATTGCTGCGGTCGAGTTACTATGATATCTTCCTTTTTCTAACCCAAAAAAAAAAACGTCAAGTCGTTCTTTTGAAATAATGTTTACGTTCAGTGTGGTTTATTAATATTAGAATAGGTTCAAGATATCGAGGAATAAGAAGGGAACCTTGGGCAGTGTTAGAAATGACCGGCACCGATGAGATTGGCGAGTCAGATTTTGGAAATGCGTCTGTCCTGCTACATTAGAGGGTTACTATTGTATGGGTAATGTACATTGAATTAACGCTGGTGGGTCTCTACTGTGGGCCTGTGATGTGAGTGTGATGGACATGGGGTTTCTCGTGAGCTTCTTGTTTACGAAAATTTTGGTTGATTTTGCATTTATGCCATTCAATTAATGTTTGAGCTGGTATTATTCCTAGGTTCTGAAGGAATGCACCGGGGAGTTTGCTTTCCTTGGCAATTCATATCAGTAAAGCTAGCAAGCTAGCTACACAATAGGCCTCTTGACTCTGCCACCTGTCTTAGGTTTAGGGGTCATAATGTGATGCCTTCTTTTTTGTCTCTCTGCCTTTTTGCTCACAAAGTTTTTATATATGCCCATTTCATTGTTAGTTTCGTCAAAAAGGGGGTGGATGGAGGGGGATGCTTCCATGCTTTTTGATCAGTTGTTGTCCGATGCAATGAAAAGTAGTAGCTTGGTATATTAGTTAGAAAAAAATATCCCATAAAACCTAGCTAGTTATTGGCTTTACTAACAGCCTTCGTTATTTTATGAAAAGCCATAATCTGATAGCAATCCTGCCCTCAAAGACTATCCAATATAATTGGCAGTTCTTGACATGTTTTACATTGTATTCTAGATGTGACCAACATTCTTAATAGTTGCAAAGGGGCCTATCTTTTCTTGAATAACTTTGAGCAAGTTTACTACTACTTGTTGGGATCAATTTGGAATTGTTTTGCTATGGTACAATAGTTCAAAGTTTTAGGGATCAAATTTACCATCAACAGCACATATAGAGGAATAAATCACTCACATTAAAAGTGAGAAAATTCTTATCACTTGTTCCATTGTTCTCAACTTACTGCTGAACTAAAGGTAAAGGGCATGTCGTTCTAGTTGCAGGACTATGACATTAGATTTTCAAAGAAGCCTACTTTGTGCATATTATAATTTCTTCTCTGAGCAACTTTCATAGCTGTATGCTAATAACGTGATTAGGAATATGTGCGTAAAAGAAAAGGGTAAAAAAGATTAACGGTGATTGTTAAATTTTAAAATACACGAAATGATAGTCCTGAAAAAACTACCTTCGCAATTAATGTGAGTGAACAGAGCTTGTGGGGGCGCTGGGAAAGAAGACCCAAGAGACGATCGGTTCATCCGACAACGACAAGGGCTCGATACTGTAGTTACACAAACAGTAGAGGGCAAGCCTAACTGATGCGAATGGGCAAGACTCCGGCAGCGGCTAGGTTTCTGATCTGATGGGCGAAATTAAATGGGTTCGATTTCGTCATTGACAACATCCTACGATCTGATTGAACACTCTCCTAGAACTAATAATGTTCGGAATCCGTGAGCCAGAATAGATACTTAGGGCGGCAAAGCATACAGATCTGTGTCAGTGGTGCGTTCGTTTGATTTAATAATTCAATGTCAGCTGAACATTATTCCCTGTATTTGCTCGACCGGTGTAACACCTTTCCTCGGCCCGCCCATTTAATAGTTCAAACTCATTCAAATTATACTTAAATTAAGGTGCATAAGATGCAAACAACATATACGAAAATGAAAGCAAAAAGGTTTACAGCGTGAACCAACATCTCAAGTAGAAGTGGAACAAGCAGGCACAGTCACGCATCCTTTCACAATTAACGAGTCCTCTTACGGATTAGTTAGGAGCCTGTAAATTACAGAACAAGATTAATTATTGATTAACAGATGTATTGTCCAATGAATGATTAATCTTGTATTTATACGCATGTACCTTGGCAATCGGCGGGAACAGGAAGGTTGCATTTAGGAGGAAGAGCCATGGCAAGATCAGGATCAATCCCTAGAGCTGGCAATACTGGGGAGCTCTTATACTCACACAAACATGACAAATCGGCCCCGGAAAGAGCCTTGCAACAGTCGGCTGTTGGGGGAACCGGGTCTGGTTTTGTCACCGATGGCTTACAAGCTGACAGACCATCGTCGTTCATTTTGCACAAAGTCAGTGCACTCGACCTTTCCACCATGGCCGCAGCAACAACCATCATCAGTATGACCGCAAACTTGTTTGCCATATTCTCACGCGAACTAGCTGCTGCTGCTGAATTGATGGCGGACAAGTGTTTATTTTATATAGACAATTAATGTAAGAATAGGAAAGCCGCAAATTGGGAGTCCGTGAACTAAAATTGGCAGCAAGTGAGAGTCACGGGTGGAAATAAGTACAGTATAAAATTGGTTTCTTACGGTTGCATACAATTATTGCTTGCTTGGTTTGTCTCAATTCTGTGGTCTGAAATGATGCCACATACATAATTGATGATAATGTTATTGTCGCTAACATTACGGTCCATGAATTCAGAGATGGGGTTCTCGATCGTCTTGTTAATGAACCATCAAAACAAGCCAATTTCCATAAATTGTGCTTTGCTTTGCCGCCAAATGGATATATAGATTGCCCTTGTTAAAGAACCTTTCAATTCCTGATAATTATGCAAGTCTGTCATGTCTCGCCCTCTATATTTCTGGCACGTGCATTAGATAGAATTGGTTCCTTCTCAGAAGTGATTAGAGCACTTCAATCCATTCCACGCCAAATGGTTATATAGATTGCCCTTATTACATGCTTTCCTTTCTCTCTCTTTATTCGTTTCCTTCATTTTCTTCTTTCAGATTCTCGCATTAACCACTGGTTTCAGTTCTACGATGAATTTCTTGAAAGAAAAGAATTATAAAAAATAAGAAATTAAATGAAAATGATAATAAAAGCACTCACTTTGCTTGATTCTACATGTGTTGCTTATAATATACAGATACCTGCCCAGCCAACTCGGTTTATATGCTGGCAATATATGATCCAATTAAACAATCAATCACCCAGTGGACCACCCAGCACATACTGATGCCAACTCTGATCATGGAATATCATTAATTAAATCAATATTACTGTCTATATATATAGGCCGTTACAGCCAGACACCCCTTGTCAATTTTATTACATTCCCATCGTTGCTGCTGCCTGTTCTTCGCCATATATATATATATTACATATCGTTAATATTATACTCTTTTGTTACATATTATTCGTCAATCGCTTAATTAAATCCATGGCATCCTCACAGACAGACACAGGTAAGGTATTGGCTTTCTTTCTTCCAACTTAATTAATGTCTGATAGTGCTTATTCTCTTAGCTTGATTTTGGTTAATTAATCGAAATTTCTAGTTAATTATATATATTTAGACACAAACTTCTTTAGTGATTCATCTCAAGCATGCAGATATTATGAAATTAATGCGACTAATGTTATGTATACATACATATGCATGATTCAGATTGAGGCAGAAACTGATTGTGATTATCAGGTGCATATCCACCGATTAGTAGAAGAAACTATTGATGAAATTCCTATCGTTGAAGGAAAAGCATCCACACCAACTACTATTAAAGAAGAGGAAGAAGTAGTTGTTTACGAGGAAGAAGTAGAAGAAGATGAAGAAGAAGATGAAGTTGATGATGATGATGACTGGGAGACTGAAATGAAAGAGGAATCATCAGTAATTAATATTGAAGATGCCGCGACTGCAACGGAATCCGATAATCATGCTATTAATGTTGCGACGTGTACATTTAAAGAGGGCGAAGAAGAAGCCTAGACGACCAAAATCTACGAAAGTAATTATTACAAAAACAACTTAAAAATACAAAACAAAGCATGCATGTGAAAGTAGTATTATTATATCTCTGCATCTGTCTCTGTTTGATCAATTTTATTACAGATTTAGTAACCTGTAAGTTGCTTCAGTAGTTCTCTATGAAATCAAATCTCATCGGGCACTAGCAGCCAATAACGATGCAAGTAAGAAGAAGACAAAACCGATTATGTTCTGTGGGTCGAGACGAGAGCCCTCCCACAATTATTAGAAGTATTGGTCGCACTTTTGCGCCCAGCCCAAGAGAGTCTATAATGCATTTTAAGCCCATTGAAAATCCATCCTCTTATATCTATGCGTAAATTTGCCCACCTTCTAATGTCTATGCTTGATTGCCCACCTTCTTGAAAAAAATTCAGCCAAAAAAAAAGCTATTACTTTTTTCCAGCTTAAATTTGATATTCTTGATGCTTTTGCTTTTGCTTTTGCCGTTGCGTTTTGAGTATGGATAAATGCTGAACTTTGTTGGTGATAACCACTATATTACAAAACAGAAGTCATATACATACCTACCTGCCCTGGCTGATACTGGTTAAAGTATAAAGAGAAAGTCATATCATCATTTATATATAGACAAAATATGAAGAATAAAGAAGAAATTCATGTATGTATGTATGTATACCAGTGGCATACCCACCATAAATAGCAGTCCAAGGACTCCCCGTCCCTCTTTCTAGGCTCTCTCTTCTCCTTTTGGGCACTGGTTTTGAGACAATGCATAAACAGATACCTTTCCTGGAAGAATCACCAGGACAATTGACAACAGAGGGAAAAAAAAAAAAAAAAGTGCCCTCTAAAAAGAAGGCGTTCTCTACGTTAATTAGTGAAGGACTTACATTATATATGGGTCCGTAATTCTCTTTGTTGTTATTGAAAAATTGTTTTATTAGGCAAATTAAATTGAGAAGATTTCTGCTTCGTTCACAAATCCAAATATGTACATGTCACGATCAGCAGAATCATTGAAAAATCAAATCAAATTGAGAAATGAGAAACAATTCTGATCTGAACTGAAGAACAAAACTCACACGCCTTCTCTGCACGTCCTTATCCTCTGCAACTGCAAATATATTTAATGAAAAGTATTGCTTTACTTAATTTCTCTCTCTTTTCTTTCCTGTGCTTTGTTTAATGCATTGCAAGTCTGAATTTCAAAGACTGAAAGCCTACAGAAATAGTGTTGCATTCTAGTTACTGTTGCACGCCAAGTGTTGTGTTGACCTTGAAGCTTGCCAAGGTAAGAATACAGAAACCGATGACTACTCAAAATTAAATTACATTAATAGGCAGCCTGTTAAATCTACTTTTTTGAAAAATATCGTCGGGAGTAGTGGGAAGTTTTCTGTTCTGTGGAAAATTGCGCGGAGCACAAAGTTGTACGCGTGTGGGGTTTTAAAAGGTCTCATCAGTCTGCGTTTGCTTGCTTGCAGATTGGATAACCAATCCCATAAAGAAGAAAAAGAAAACCACTACTCCTCTCCCTCTCTCTCACTTTTTATTTATTATCATAAATGCATTGGAATATGCATTTGATCAGAGAGAGCAGCAGAGCAAAAAAGGCTGAGAATATAAAAAAACTCGAAACAAAAGCAACCTTACCCATCTCTTTCTTCCTTACCATGCCTTAGATCTCTGTCTCTTTGTCTCCTACTTCGTTATTTGGGATTTCTTTCTTTTTACCCAAGACAAATTTTTACTGCTTTGGATCCCCATACGCTTACTTTACTCTATTCTCTCCTCTCTTCTCTGCTCTTTTTAAATCGCTAGAGCAACCCACGGTTGGGAGCACAAGCATTAGGTGAGAGAAAAAGACACAAAGAAAGAAAGACGACACATTTCAGAAGCTCTAGTCAATGTATCAAGTCTGCCTGATCAACGCCAATGGAAGTAAGTATCTTCTTCTTGTTCTTCATTGTAATTAGTTAAACATGCAAGTCTAACCATGCATGAATTTAAGATGATTTTGTATGTTGTGGTCGTGATGGTGTAGGATTATTATTACAAGAGTAGTCATGTACCAGCCTTTGGTAGCTGGAATTGGAACAGCGATTTGCCATTCACTCAGTGTTTTGAATCAGCAAGACAGGCTGGGTTGCTTCGTTACAGTTATTCCGAAGATCGTGATTTGTATGTTGCTGGGGATTTGTATGAGAACGACGTTGTCACTCCCGCCATGATTGTTGTTCCTCGCAGAAGGGTAATCTCTCTAAACCCAGACCATTTTTCCTGCTGTGAATTTCAGTACTTTCCCATTGTGTTACCCTTCAATTAATGCATGAAGAGTCTCTCATATTTGCAATGTTTTTCCATCTTAATAATTAGCTTTTGGCTAGTTAGGTAGGAAGCTAGCTGGCTTTCATAAATTCCTAGAAAGAGAGAAAGAGCATTAACAAAGATGCATAAAAAGAAGGTCCGTTTCCATTAAATTAAGCAATGGATAAACTACCAACCCATGCATGCTAACAGTAAGCGCAAATGCACTTTAGCTTTTTGTATGTGGAAAATTGCTTTCTCGATCAATATGTATATACATAAAGCGGGAAATGCAATAAAGTTTTATGAAAAGGAAGGTAGTGGTAGACCGGTAGGTAGGTAGTTATGTATGTATGTATGTATGATAAATCTTTTTGGATGCTTGATGAAAATTGTAGAGAAAAGCTCGTGAGGATCATGGCAAAGACTATGGGAAAAAGCAAAGTTGGAAGGTGAGTGAAGAGATGGAAACAGGCGTAAGTTCAAGCCCAAGTCCTCCAATGGACAGCGGTACTAGGCCAACACCTAAACCTAAACCTAAACCTGTGGATGAAGACTTGTACAAGATTTCACCGCATCTCCTTTACTCAAAAGGCAGGAAGGTATATAATATAATATTTATATAAATCAGTAGTTTTCTAATTCAATTAATAATTAAAAGCCCAATAGAATTGAGTTGATTTGTGCTGGGTGGTGCGTACTGCAGAAGGGAATTGTTGGATTCTTCTCAAGCTGCTTGCTGCCAACTTGTCTTTCGTGAATGAAGCTGTTGCTGCCGCAGGGAGTGAAGGGCCAAGCAAGAATCGGAATATGAATCTGAATATGGAGGGGCTAGCTAAGCTAATTGATTAAGCTTAACTTACTATATAGGAGTAGATATGTGATGTGCTATTTGGTGTTGGAAATTATGCATGCGTGAATATGAGCAGAATATACTTGTAATGTGGTCATGGTCATGGGCATGGGCATGGGCATGGGCATGGGCATGGGCATGGGCATGGGCATGGAGTTTAATTTGAGTGTGGTGTATATTGTAATGGCAACTTTCCATGGCCATGAGAATTACGATTACGATCACAATTACAATGAGAATAGAATTATTGCACTGATCTAATTATGGTGGGGTGATATGTTAAGTGTGACTACTTTAGAGTTGTTTTTATCATTTTATGTATGGTTGTTAATTCTTTAATTTATAATATGTATATATATATATATAATTAATTAATTTTGAACGATTAATTGATGTAAACAGACAAAGGGAAGAGGAGTGTGGCGTGGGGTTACAAAAAATAAATAAATAAATAAGCCTGTGGAAAGGGGGAAAAAGGGGTGTGATGGCATGGGTTCTATTTTTATTTAAATATTAAAAGAGAAATTCAAATGAGATGAGTTGAGTTGAGTTGACTACTGATTGGGATGGAGCAGATCACGTGATGTGATACAAAGAGTAGTTGAGTAGAGTTGAAAGGTTTCAAGTTGGTCTCGTGGGCCCTGACCTTTGCTTTTGGTTTCCCCGTGAAACATTATTGTTATCATTTTCTTGCTTTACCTTCATTTTCCCTTTTTCTTTCTTTCTTTCGTTCTTTCCAACTTTTTTTTTTTTGGTAACTAAAGTTAAAGACGAAGTAAAAAATTTTAAAAATTAAACATTTAAAAAAAAAAAAAAAAGGTTCAATGCGAGTTTGGCTTTATTAAGCGTAAAATTAAACCACTTACCCCGTACTAAGTAGCAGGAGTAGTAGGATCCGTATAAAATTTGCATTAAATCCAAAAACATCTCTTATTTATCTCCTATCTATAAATGAGTAAAACTGGACATTCTTTCTCCTCCCCCGCCTCCTCCTTGTTCTTCTTCATTGGATATTTATTCATTTAGAGATGAAATTAAACATAGAACTGGATAGACGGACATAAGATGCGTGATATTGATATTCTCTCTTTCCAATTACTTATTAATGAAATTTTGTGAATGCATGCCCTTCTTCACACGTCATTGGTGCCTCTCTCTCTCTCTCCGACTTCACTCTTATTCTGATCGATCCAATGCCTACTTTATTTACAAGTTTCTTCATTTTTTTTTAACTCCCCTTGTCTTCTTCTTCCTTCTTAATTCATATATATAATTGAACGTTTCGTCGGCTGCTCTCTTTTAACTTTTACTATTTATCTAATCAATTCTCCAGAGAGATTCTGATGCCTGCTCAATACACTTCTTGGACAGTTCAGACCCCAAAAACCATGATTACTGTCTGCCATGTACGTATGCTGGCTGTTACTGTTGTTTTTAAAACCATTTTGGGAATAATAATAATAATAACAATAGTATATGTATTATTAGGGAAAGCACAGCGAATTCAGCAAAAAACATCAACAACAATAAACAAAGAGTTGCATTTGTGCGCAAACAAGCCATGCCAGCTCATTTAGATGCCACCTTCACGGGACTCAGACCTATGCAGCAGCATTACACAAGCATGTACAAGAAGAATTCGAGAACGATAATGGTACTAGGAAGAATAAGTAGTCAAAAAAAATCACGCCCAGCCTCAGCCATGCTGGTTTTGCACTTGTGCTTCTGTATCTGCATCTATACAACTGAGCAAACCCCCACCGTCAATATGACAACTGCCTAACCATTTGCCCTCCCCTCCCCTCCCCTCGTTAGCTAACAAACAAGCCTTTCGTTTCCACCCAATTTAAGTTGCAAATCATGCTACTTAAGTCTTGTTGACGCCTGACACACTATTAACAAATATGATAGTCTCGAAGGGAGCCATCTGAAGGGTGGAGTTTCAACAATGTACATTTCGCCTTAATAATATACAAGATTGCAATTTGCAAACGATACCTTAAGAAAGGGATTAAGAGATTTGTAAGGCTCTTCCACGAGCAGTAAATTCTGACTCCTCAATCGCTCAGGATTGCCAAAGAAGTCTACGAATACCCGCCTTTGAAGGACTGCTTCTTGTGAATGATGTTTTGTTATCTGTAATTAAAATAGAAAAGAATGCAAAATCGCTTTCAAGGGCAAACAGCCAAATCAATCTCCAATAATAAAATAGATAGTATGTAAAACGTACGTGCCTCACACTTTTTACAGTGCTCAAGTGACGCTTCTTCCACTGCCGCCGAAAGTTTTGCGTTGATCTTTTCCGTTTCATCAAGCTCTTTCATTAATGCCTTCAAATTCAAAAGTTTTAACATCAATAACTTAGAATGCATGCATTACACGAGAATTAAATACTGAGGTGAGATGAGGTGAGGTAAGCCAGCAAGACTGTGATGAGTCAGGCGGGCCATACCCGAGGTGTCAGTAATGGCTGTGCAGTTGTCGATGATGCAAATAGTAATTGCCGCAGACTTTAAATGAGTGTACACCTAACGCACATACACAGATTAAACATGACATACGAAATATTTAGCTCAACAAAATATCTGATTTACAAAAACAAATATAACTTACAGCTCATTCATAAGTCTATTTCTGTCCTCTGGAAGGGAATTCTCAAGATCAGACTGAAGGGTCATTAAGTCTAAATGAAGATCGGATATCTGCTGGACGATCCCTGGGGCTGATACATATGTTGACATCCCAGCCTGAGTTTCTAACGAAATTTGTACAAATGGGCAAAAATTAAAATTCCCCTATCAACAGAGAATCTGACAAATGCTGCTATATATATATATATATATATATTTCTAATACAGCTTTGACCAAGAAATTTGTTGATTTAAGATACCCAAAAAGTGCTAGGTGACAACGGAGCTTGTGGTTGTGGGAGAAAGTCCGAGTTCTCTACAGGAATTACATGGCGTAAAAGTGCTTTTCACTGGGGTCATAAGACATGTTCTCAGATGCTTCCTGGGTTGGAACTTCTCCATGCTGTATAATGATCGAGGCTCAGCTCTACTCAAATTAATACCAGGCTTGGACCAATGCTGAATTCTGAGTGCTTGTGAGCCCTGACCCAAACTTCAACCGCTCGACTCAAAACAAGTGAACACTTCGTATAATATAGGCATCAAAAGAGAGAGCAAAACTACCAGCACCGAAATCATAACCCCAGTCACCATACCACGGAATGCCTTTGGTTATGAAATTCATACATACGTATATTAAAATCTCTTAATTATGAAATTCATTACTTGAATGGATACTCAAAAGATCTCTAACACCGTGCAGAAAAGTGTTCCGATCATCTAGTGCTCCTTGTTCTTGTACATCAGCTGCAGCTTCAATCGGTTCCAAGCAACGACCCTGTAACAATGTTTAAATTTCAGAAAAGAAAAATAATAAGGTTTCTGAGCATTCTAAAATAATTAAGCAGAAAAACAGTCCCAACATCTGCAGTACATGTTTTCAGGACAAAATCATTTATATTATACAAAGTGCAACATTGGGAATTGCATACAGATACAGATATTAAGTGGTAGGCTTATAAGAGATTTGTCTCCCCGAGTACCGAAAGTAAACCAAGGCTCAACACACCCACGCCAACATGAATTAAGAGCCTTGTACCACTCGACCCTTGGTTGCTGATAGGTATCCCTGAAGCTCCGACTCAATAACTTTAAGCAGCATATATGCTCCAAGCATGTTCGACTTTTCCAGCTGACAGGCTATTTTCAAGAATCGATGCCTTGCAAGGTGATTAATTAGATGACTTATGAACTGCCAACAGATAAATAGAAATTAATTATGCTCAACAAGCTATAATTGCACAACCATGCAAAAAGATAAAAATGTGAAGTGGCAAACCTACCGCTTTCTGTTTCTTAATATAGAATTCTTGGCTCATGACCTTCAAATCATAATCACCCACAAGTTCATTAATTCAGAACCATATAATCTTTCATAAGAATAACTCACTACCACAGATACAGAGTTGGATATTTACTTTCTTTCTAACAATCTGGGAATGAGAAAGCTATCACTCAATACCTTGTAAAATGTATGTGTCTTGGAGTTGAGCCAACTCCCAACAAAGATCCGGAATAGTCTTAAAGAATGCAGAATTTGTACAAAAATAAATACCATTATAGTCATCCAGAAAGAACAAACACATTGACCATATGCATTTCAGATAAATAGTGTACCGTAAATAATGTTAAAGCATCAATATCTTTTGGGAATTACAAAAACAATTGAGTCAATCAACCAAAACAACTTTTAGTTTAGTTATTCGCATCCTTGTACCAAGTAAAAACGACATTACGATAAACTTGAAATTCAATACAAACACAAACCTCAGATATCAACTTCTCTTCCTTGTGATAAAGATTTGAGAGTTCTCTTACCAACTCAACATGTTTTCTCCTGCACATTTTTGACCAAACAAACATATACCATGTAACAGACAAAAAAAGATTACAAAAGATAAAAGAAAACGGAGGAGAAGGAGGAACTTAGAACTCTTACTTAAGTGAATGAAGATCAAGATGAATGTGGTCTTCATCTGATGGTACTTGAGATTTAAGTGTCATAAGAATAGATTGCTGCTGAGCATTCTCAACCTGGGCTTCTACCCACTGTCTTTCACTTGTTCCAAATCTGTCAAATGATTGTAGTGCCTATAGATATATAAATTTACACACACCCGCATGCATAAATATGAAGATGAAAGCCACATGGTAGAAGAACACATCAAGAAATGTACAGATTCCACCAGGGAAAAAAAAATCGCTGTTTCTGGCGCATTCATCAAAGAGACTTGAAAGTGTATGTTTAACAGAACATATCAGAAAATGTATACTCCCCACCAGAAAAACAAATTCCTTTAAATGCCCAAGAACTGTTTCTCTCACATGCTTAACAAGAGGATTACAAGTATATGAACATTTATAGGTTTAAAGTACATCCATTGAACGAAGCCGTTATAATTCAGATACACGTTGATGATGAGATTTTTCTAAATCTGCTGCAATGCAAAACAAAAAATACAAATCAATATTCTGCTAGCATGATATATGCTTCAAAGAAGGCATGGTAGTAATCACAACGCACATGCAGGTCAAAATTAAGAATATCTGTCTTCACAACAAGTGAAAATAACTCAGAATCCCATTACTACAAGTAGTGTGGCTATCAGAAATAGTAAACAGAATATCATTAACTTCCTTCTAACGTATGCAGAGAAACTAATGCTACAATTAAGCCACGACTGACACCCAGAATGAGCTACCATATATAATCGTTAAATATATGTTACTCGATTGAATTAATGCAACATATTGGGGATCACTAGAAGTAATCAAAAGTAAACAGAAATGAGCATGGAGTTGTAGAAAGAAACAGGAGAAGCAGATTATATTCTTCCTTTATTCATCAGTACAGGGAATATAATGGAAAATTAAGACCAGGCACATAAAGCTTATAAGCAACTGTATCAAAAAAAAATATGTAGACTATAAGTATGATGGAGATAGTAATATCCTATTAAGAGGAAAATAATTAATTTCATATCTACATACAGTGTCCAATTGCTTAGCGAACCACTGATTCAGCTCCTTCATACAGGATGAATCTCCGAGCAAATACGGATGAAAGTCAGAGTAAGCTAGGTAGGTACCATCCTCTGCACATGCAAATAACATTTAACAATTTTAACAATTTGGCGTTAAATTCAGGGTTCAGCATAAACATTCGTCAATTTTAACACCAAAAGTGGTAGAACATTGCCGGAAGGGAGCGACTAAAAGTATTAGATCCAGTTAAAAACTGCCATCTTGAACTGCGTACTTTAACGTAACGTCCAAAATCTTGAGAAAACCCTATTTATGGAGTCAACTGTCTACCAATGAACAATGCAAAAAACATTTAACTACCATGCCCAAAATTGAACGTTTCCCTTTGCAAAAATACACCAGTGGATTGGGCCCAAGAGCCTAAAACAAACCCCAACTCATTTTTTGTATGATTGAAGCTAGTTATGTTAAATATCCCCTAGAAAAACTGGGCCAAACCCATTATTTGAGAAAAACCAACATCTAATTTTGTATCTTTGAAGAAGTGAGTTTAATCAAGACTTGGTCTCTAAATTTCTCAGATAGCCAGGGATAGAAAAAGCACAAGAAAAGGATATAATACCGTCCCTAGAATGATAATGAGCCAACTCTTGTGCTGTTGAAGTTATCCTTCCCGGAACTGCATTCATCTAAATGACAATAGAAGAATTTAACAGGCTTCTTTAGTGTTCAAGCAACAAAAACGTTGCGTAAACATTTTTATTCGGAAAAAAAAAATTAAAAAAAAAATGATGCGTCATAAAAGAGATGGCAAATAGAATTATAGAGATCCCTCTTCCAATCACATCAAGGAAAAAGAAAAGTAAAGAAAGCAAGAAAAGATTATAATTCTGAAGATGCATTTTCATAATTAGAACTCTGAAGATACATTTTCATCAATTAACATATACATTGCACACTATCATTGGTGAGTTGAACTTAAATAATGAGTAAAATTTGCATTTTTCCTCTGTAGTTTTTGTATACCAGTGAGATAAGATACATATTCAACAATGATGGATGTTAAACATGCAAATACCAATGTCTTAGCATTTGCTGTACCGATCTAGTCAAACAGAAAAAAACCGTGGAAATTTACTTTCCACTACCTCCAAATTTCTTGTCGGAAAGGCTGTCATCCAAGGTTACAAGGTGTCCATTGACAGTGGAAGTAGCTGCAACCTGAAACTGCAACTCTACAGCTTCAGCTTTACGTTAGAAGGAAAATAGTGTTTACACTCTTTTGCCGCTGAACGAATCAAAATTTGCCATATTATTTTTGCCCTTTTTTTCTCCGATTTAGGCGCTTTCCCTCATTGTACCATGATCAGCAAGTTTGCCCTTTGGTTTAGAAAATAAATTAACAAGAACATTATTTATACATATATATATGAAAATTAAAATATAACCCCAAAATCGAAATTCTATGAAACATTTGTAATTTGTAAATTATTCGTTAAGGATCCTTTGCGTTGTCATTGGCTCATCACTATGTCGTAAATATATATATATATATTTATGTATATATATATGAAAATTAAAATATAACCCCAACATCGAAATTCTATGAAACATTTGCAATTTGTAAATTATTCGTTAAGGATCCTCTACGTTGTCATTGGCTCATCACTATATCGTAAACATATAATATCTTATTATTTGATAGTTCATCACCTTATTGTCCCAAAATCGGGTCACAAGTGAATTTTAAGCACCCTTTCATTGATGAATTCGGAAAAACATTCAATAAAAAGAGATCATAGAAAGTTGGCGTCCATCGAGTTATGTATCCAAGAAACTGACATCTCAACCGAACATTTGGTTAAGCTTTTCATTCCCCTTCTCTGCATTTTAGCTTCTCTTTGATGTAAGCATTCAACATCCATTATTCCATGGTTAACATATCTCATAATAACCTTGCTTCTTGAGCACTATTAGTCATTAATGCCCCAGAATCCCATGAAGGTCTGAAATTCCCTTGTTGGCTTCAGAAGGAACATTCACAGAGATTCTTCGCATAAATCTTCAGCTGTCCTTTTGTCAGTTCCTTTCAGTCTGGGGAAAGTATCTCCGAGGGTCAAATGGTTGATTCCGTGAATGAGGATTTGGATCATGTGAATCTGAATAAGTTCCTCCATTCATAGGTGCAAATGCTGCAATCAGAATGAACAAAATGAATGAGAACCTCACCTCGATTTTGAATGAATGAAACTTCAAAATATCCTTCAAATGCACCAATCATTTTGGGAAAATTCCACAGTTAGCATTAATAAAAGTCTAGTGTGCTCCAAGAAAAAAATACAGTGTAGGTATCACATTGACCAAGTGCTTACACTGTTCTGCATATTAAACAACTTCCTTCTCGATATGCAACTAAACATGAAATGAAATCAGTTATTCAAATGAATTATATTTAGAACAATCTCCTATGAATTGAAAGTTTCGCCATTTACAACAAGTGAGACTCAAAATAAAGCTTGAGGAAACTATGCATATAGTCAAATTCTCCTAACAAAAAAATCAACCCTTAAAATATGGAGATTTGTAGCATTAATTTCATACCACAAAGCACAAAATAAAACTAATTAATTGAGCTCAATATTCACAAATCAAGTCTGCCATCCACCAGCAAAAATTGCTAAACTCAACTCAAGAAAACAGCAAACAAGATTTAGTGCACATTTAATATGGCCGCTTGATGGGTTTAAATGACTTTTTTAAAGAAACCATTTTGTTTATACTGGCAAAAGCCCAATTTTGGACTTTCAGTAGTAGAAATTTCTGAACTTTTCTAACAGGTTAAATTATCTTAAATGCTCACATTTTATTTTAAAAGCTTTGCTTTATTTCTCTCGTAACATAACTTTAAAAAATTAATCTATTGAGGTAATTACAACTATTTGTGACAACCAATTAAATCCTAATTTTTTGTCTGAAGTTCTATGAGGCTACTCTCTACTCATTAGTTTTGTATCAGATGCTTGAGGTAAAACTTCACCTCTAACTCATCGAACTCGTTTTCTGACAACAATATATTCTGAAGAACTACATTGCAGCACTAACATGAAAATAAAAACCATGCTCAAGCTTATGCTGGATATCCAAGTATCATGCTCTTAAAAATGATAAACATAAACCCAAAAAAAAAAGACAAATTATTTACAACACGGGAAATCTTGGGGTATTGAGCTTACCTTTCTCTTTCATTCTTCTCTCTCTGTCATACTCAAACTTGTCCCGAATGTGATTAACCTTCTCCCAGGTATCAACTTGGCTATCCCTCTGGAATCCCCGGTCCTGCATTCAAAATCCAGATGGAAGGTAATGTCGCATAACATTAAACTTCAAAATAAAGGTGATGTACCAGTAACAAGAAATCAAAAGATCCAACATTCTTTTACGAAACTGGCTTTTGGGGTGCTAGCAGTAAAAATTTCAAAAACAACGTAAATATTAATATAAGTACAGACAACGTGCACTTCTTTCCTTACAACCTAAACCTCACTCTGAATCTTAACATGTTAAAACTGATGTTAAAATCATTCAGGTTCATACCCTCGTTTGGTCACCATGAGATCTCCTGCTGCTCCTGCACAGGCACAAAGACATTACAATTAAGCTTCTCTAGTACAAAATCATGAGAAAAATAATTGATCAATTACTTAAAACAGCCTCGAATAACCTGTATGGGTTGAAATCTTGATCATCCTCTTCAGCAGAGTCATAATTGGCATGATCTTGAGCAAGTTTCTTGGAGTAGCCTTCGTCCCAATACAGCCTCTCCCAGTTCTCCCTCAACTCCTGATACAATTCCATGTACCTTTTGCACCACACCTCATGCTCCTGAAGAAAACACACAATTCAGTACAATTTCCGATTGCAACGACAACAGTCACAGTAAAAACCAGAGGTAACTGACCGAATCCTTGATAACGAGGCGAGTGCGACGCATGAACTGTTCCCGAAGCTGTTTGCGGCGCTTGTTTGGGATGTTGTCCCTGGGGATGACGAATCGCTCACGTGGGGGCACGTGGTCTCCGATTTCGTGCATTTCTCCATCGACAATCCACCAGTCTGATTTCTCCTTGACAGTCTTTGTTATGGGAAAACTAGGCGACTTGGAACGCCGCCTTGATGGACCAGATTCCGTTCTTGCGAACCGGAGTTGTTGAGGAGCTACACGGAGCCATGGTTTTAAGGTCTCGAGTGGTTTCGTTAGGGAAGAAGCCATGGAGGGTTTATTTCATTCATTGGAATATAAATAAAGTCCGGTAATCGTATGTTAACTCTGTTCGGGAACGGGCTTGGAACCCACTTCTGCAATCCGGGCCCGAGCCGGATGGTTAATAACTTTCTATACATATACATATATATATATATATATATATTAATTAAATTAACCATTTATCTTTATAACTAATATATGTTAATTATACGAACAAATTTATTATTTTATATATTGCAAAATTTTCTTTAATATGATATAATAGTAATAAATTATGATTCTTAAAATTAAATAATTAATTTAATAATGATTACTAAATTTATCAATCTCTATTTATTATATTAATTGATAATTTAATATTTTATTTATTTTAATAAATATACTTAATTTATTATAATTAATGATATATATTTTTACTCACCACGTGACTACTTGTTTGTTTTACATGTAATTGAAATTAGCTAATAAAAAATTTATATAACTATTAGAAGGGTTGAATTTTATCCAAAGACATTATTATTTATAGTATTTAAACACACTATTTACTAGTTTAATCAATAATCACACTAGAGAGAGAGAGAGAGAGTTTGAATTTTGAAGATAAAAAGTAAAAAACATTAATAAGATATATATTTATAATAAAATAATTAATAATTTTATTAACTATAATAATAGGTTGAAAAAGGGTTACTGTCTCCGCAATTCATCTTAATAATAATTGAGTTATTCATGATCCCCAATGATAAGTTGTTCAATTAGGATTGAAACAACTTGTTTCCGTGCCTACAACTTTCCTTAGCATATAATGCCAAAACCAATGATCGCTGCTGCTGGTTCAATTAATTGGCATTGTTATAATTAATCATAAACGATCGGAACAATGCACTAAACGGCGCCGCTATTTAATAGCTACATACATTGCGTGCCAGCGACGTATGAAATCAACGCCACGTGTTCTTTGAACATGTGTACAGTTGCCGGGTTACGTTTCTAACGCTTGACCCATCTATTTTAATCACGCTCTTAACCCCACCTTGGACGTCAAGATATAAAATTGAAAGAAGCGTTTTGGTTTATCTTTCTTTTATGTTTATAGTAATTCCTTAAACCCTCCGTAACCAAAACCACACCAAACTAAACCTCTGTAATTTTAAAAGAGTAATGGGTGCGAGGTAGCTGAAGCGAAGGTTTTGTGCTGTGCGGACGAGGCGGCTCTTTGCTGGGACTGCGACGAGAAGGTACATGCAGCTAACAAGCTGGCAAGCAAGCACCAGCGAGTTCCTCTCTCTCATTCATCTTCTCAGATGCCAAAGTGTGACATTTGTCAGGTAATTAATTCATTCTTATTCATCATCCTTTTTTTCATGTTTTTATACAGAGTTGATATGTCTTTTTTTTATTGTTCACGTTTATAGTTGGGTCATTGTAATAATTAGTGAATTAAATTCATATTTTCTGCCTCGAATTTTAACGACAAATAACTATCGGAAGTTCTTTACAAAGAGGTTGAGTGCATCAGTAATCCATCAAGGATTTTGATCCGGCGATGGAGGCTTATTTAGTTATAAATTATTGCCGAAATACTTGGGTATTTTGGGTTGAGTTGCTAGATGAAATTTATGATGAGTGGGTGATAAATATTAGCTACAGGTAAAATTGGACCTTTAAAATTACTAATAAATGAAATTTGTGAAGACGTTAAAAAATGTGTAATGCTGTATGTCCTAAATTTTATCTTTATCAAGTGATCATCCACTTAGATAAGAACATGGCATCTGGGATAAAATTTGGAACATATAACATTACTCCCAAAGGATCTCTCGAATTCTGGGAGTCATTCGGATGGCTGGTTGGCGGTTCAAAGTTCTTGCTGATGTTGTTTATGGTACCCATGCTTCAAAATTACTTTAATACTGCTTATGTGAATTTCTCCAATAAGGTCAGGTTAGGAGGCATTTGTTGTTTATGGAAGTCTACTTTCTGTTATGTAGCGTTTTTGTCCTGGTATGATGTATTAATATTGTAATTTCCACATAAAGCAAAGAATTATTAAATTGCAAGGTAGATGTAGGTTTGCTATGCTGGAAAATTGGGGCGGATTTAGTTTAGTTCCTGTTTAAACATTTTCAAGTCTTCACCTTGCTCTTGACACTCTGTAAGGGTAGTTATGGTATGGAAGGGCTGGCATGTAGAGGATTGTCATGCTCCTTGGCTTTGTTGGTGGTGGATTATGTGTGTTTTTTGCCAGAAAGAGACAGAGCAAAACTCAAGTAGTTGCTATAGGCGTAGAACCTTGCCCTTTTTGTTACTACGACATTGAATATTTTTCTTGTTTCTACTGTCTTGGGAGTTGTTGCCTGAGGTTGTTCTAGTAAAGTTTTAAGAAAGGATAATATATTATATAAAATTTTTATTTTATTTGTTAAGGGGTGAATGAATTTTATTTTGTAGTTACTTACTTCTGTCATTTAATAGACAGCGGGCATATGCTTGGAGCCTTGGTCTTATTTTTTGTCTTCTCATGTTCTTTGCACTTGTTTTTTGGTGGATGTCGTAGTGTCTCCCAATTTTGGGATAATACATTTCCTGTTTGAAGGAGTGATATGTATCTCAGTATATGTGTTAGCTTATTTTTCATAGCTTAGAGCATGCTTGATAGTTTTTCTTTTTGCTCGTTACAAAGTCATCTTGCAACAAATGGATCCTGGTAAAACTTGGACTATTAAAACTAAACATGCAGCAAATGCTCCTCTGTTTCTGTTACCCAGTGAAAAGTCCATTAATTTGACCTACTGCCACATTTTGTTTTTGTGCTGGATAGAGAAAGTTTAACGTAGTCTCTAGGGGTATGTGCTCCTGGGATCTTTGTTCTAAGATAGAATGGCACTCATGCCACTCTGTTCCTTGTTCATTGTTAATTGCAAATGTCAGAATATTCTTACATGTGTATTAGAGCACAATTCTTTTGTGCTCTCAGTTTCATCCGAAGGAGATTGGCAAACCCACACTTCTAATGGAGAGTGATCAACAAACCCATACTTCCCCCATTTTTTTTGTTTGGGGCGTGGAGTGGGGGCGTGCAGCCAATTTTGAATCCTATTTTGTTTCTTTCATCCAAGTGGGTACTTAAATAATTCAATTTTGATCAGAATAAAAACTAGGTTTAATAATCAACCTTCAATTTTCAGCCTTGTCGATGAAAGTGTTCCTAAATTCCAAGAGTCAAGGATAAAGATCTATAAGATGATTTTTTAGCTTGGGCCAGGGGAGAACAACCACAGAACAACCCCAAAATCACAGTCATTGAGACTCCCAACAACAATTGAACGTTTGTCATAATTGCATTTCATATCTTTCAGAAGAGTAAGGAACAGGTATTCCTTGGCGAAGGACATATTATCCACCACTGCATAGTTCTGACTAAAATCTGTCAATGCCAGATATTCATCCAAATGATATTCCAGGATATTGCTAGCAGTGGTGTCTTCGGTAAATGGTGCCTTGCTTGTTGTGACAGTCCGGACTCCACCAATATGTTCATGCAACATTCCAGCAGTTTCATGAACAGGTGGAATTCTAGCTTGCATTCTGGAAATTGAAGGGGATGATTCTGTTTCCAAAGTTTTTTCAATTGAATCTGATTTATTCATAGTAGTGGACACACATGGTTCTGTTGACCCAAGTCCCACCTTGACACCAGTCAGCAGAAACCTCTGATGATTAGAAACATGGGAGTTTGCTGTGTGAATGGCAACCTCACATTTCCTACAAAGTAAAGCCCGATCCTCCAGACAAAAGAGGGAGATCTGAAGGTGGTCAAGACACAACTCGAACCTTTTGCTGTTCAAAATTAAGAAGAAATAATAGAAGTCCAAAGCTGTCGTAGGAGGAACAGAAAAGGAAGCTAAAAAGCTAAATGCTGTACATAAAGCATAGCATTAGCATATTAGCATATATTTTTTGATATGGGACATTTCATTTTTCCTTGTTTCCTTCCTGCGAGCACAATAAGAAACAATGATTTATTTATTTATTTTAGGCATATAATGGATACAAACTCAATTTCATAGCTGGGTTTGATACTTACAAGTGAATAAGAGACTTTGTACATGGGTCCAGTTAAGGTGTCGTTAAGTGTTTTGATCTTACGATGGAATGTAAGCTCTAAATCATTTCTTAATGTTAGTGTTTAAATTTAAGAAAGGTTATTGATTTGATGATAAAATATTACATGTTCGTAGTTTTATTTTGAAGAATAACTAATCTTGGGTCGATGGCATTTATTGAATATGTAAAATGGCACAAAAAAAAAAAAAGGAAAAAACAAAACTCTGAATATGCAAATTTATAAAAGTTAGAAATTGGCATGACAGAAAATGTGACAGCACCAATGTATCCATAGTTATCAAAACTAATCAATTTATCAGCGAGAAAAAGTTGGTGCCAGTGGAGAGGAGACTTTCCTTCCTTTACTCTCGGATTTTTCCTTTCACGCAGCCACAACCAATTATATTAACTACCTAATAAATCCAAACCACTTACCATACGTACAATAATAATAAAAACAACAATGATATAAATAATAATGGGATTACTCTAGGGTTTCTCTGGTTCTGTTTCTCGCGTACTTTCGCATTCTGTTTCTCTCTGACTCAAAAGATCGAACACCAACGGGTACTTTCTACTCTCCTACTCAGCCGAAGTGAGCTAAACTATTTAACATTGAAAACTTCTTCGAGCCCAGAAGATGGTTGCCCTTAACTTATGCTGAGATGTTATTGTTATTGAGTTTCTCTTGTTTTTGCCATGCGTATTTTTTTCTCTTCATTCCGTAGACCAAAAAAAAAAAAATATATCGTACTTGAATATTTGCGTTTGCATTTAACTTTGTTTCTTGCTGTTAATTGTACGATTTTTGCATGCAATGGTTTTGAACACTTGCTTTATCTTATGGGTCGAGGCTGTAAGGTATTCGTATTATTGGTAGTCGATTGGAATCTGGGTTTTTTTTTTTTTTTTTTGGAAAATTTGCAAGATTTATACTTTATCAAACCTCGAACTATTAATTGTTTAAGTCCATTGTTAGTTTCTAAGCTGAATGTAACAGCTGCAATTGTTCTGGACTGCTTATAGTTGTTCAACAGCTATGCATCCCTCTTTCTTTCTTTTGGAGAGGTTTATGCGCTTGTACATATAAGTAAAGCTTTATGCTAGAGAGAAACTTGAAATTCAGTGGTGGGTTCCTTGTTCAGCAACTTTATTGGTTTGCTATCAGAAGGTGTTCTCACTGTCACATTGGCCGGCGGCTGATGTATTTTCCTTCTGATTGTAAATTTTCATTGATGCTCTTCATGTTCTAGGGAGAGAGCAACGTAATTCGCTGATTTATTCTCTTTTAAAGCTGGGGGAGCAGTGTATACGAGGACAAAATTGTAATTATGTTATATATTTTTTGCTAACATTGAACCTGACTTCAACTTCTCAAAGCCAATAACAGTTATGCCCGATATGGAAGCTGAAAATTCTAGTGTTTCCAGAGGTGAAGAACTCAAAGTCCTTGCTAATGAAGCATTCAAAGGTACTGGTTCTTTTGTATTAAAGTAATGCGATGTCATTTTAGCAATATGATTTATTAAAGGAAAATGGCTTATGTTTTAAACTCATTTTGTTGATCAGATGTTTCATAAATGTTAATTTTATTGTTTTTTTTGGTAGTCTATTTTTCATTTTCTTATTCTCTTTAATCAGTTGACATAATTTGGGTACTGTCTTTTGATTAAAAGAACCATTGGCTGCCTCTTTGTTCCTGTTTTCTGCATGTTCAGTTGTGCTAATCCTGTCAGTTTACTTTTCAGCCCGCAAATATGCCCAAGCTATTGATTTATATTCACAAGCAATTGAAATAAACAGTCAGAATGCTGTGTATTGGGCGAACCGTGCATTTGCCCACGCTAAGCTGGAGGAATATGGTAGTGCCATACAAGATGCTTCAAAGGCTATTGAAATTGATCCAAAATACTCAAAGGCATGCTTTTCACATGATAAATCCTTATAATTCCTGCGTTTATAATTCCTATATATTTTCTGATAGTTTTTTAAATACAGGGTTATTACAGGCGAGGTGCTGCTTATCTTGCCATGGGAAAATTTAAAGATGCGCTAAAGGATTTCCAACAGGTACATTTCATCAAGACTTTGCCTGAATGCATTAAATTCTTCAGACTTTGCCTGAACCATCAAGAAAGATAACTCTTTCTGTATGCATATAGTTATGTTGCGAGGGAATCATTAGTTCTCTTATTATGTGTTAACTACTTATTAATTCCTTAGTAATATTTGATCCTGTGGTGAAAAGTTGCATACATAACTTTGCCGTCATGTTCTAGATGTCTGTGTGTGCCATTATTTATGAAAAGAGTGTAAAATAAATTTTGGAAGCAAAGCTAAGGAGTTTGTTTCCCACAAAGTCTCAAGGAATGTGCTTTCGTTTTGCTAGGATGCCTTCACACTAAGATACAAGAACAAGCAAAAATATGAGTGCTTTCTATGTATTGAAACTTTCCATTTTATATATATTTGTTTTCAATAACTACGAACAATACTATCTGGTGATTTATAACAGTAAACTCATTGTTTCAGTGTTTGGAACAACTATTGTTTCTTATTTGCTGATAGATATTGTTGTTTTCCCTGCATATATCCATACTCAGGTCAAGAAACTTTGCCCAAATGATCCTGATGCTGCCAAGAAAGTTAAGGAGTGTGAAAAAGCAGTAAAGAAACAAAAATTTGAGGAAGCAATCGCTGTCCCTGAGTCAGAAAGGCGTTCAATAGCTGATTCCATTGACTATCGTTCTATAGGTACACTTTTTCCTTTCCAGTAGCTTTGCTATCTGTTACCTTCATCGGATCATCTGATCCTTTTGCTCTACTTTTTGAATTATGAAATGTCAATATGTCTTCACTTGCAAGAACCGGCATCTCAATATTACTGTGTAGTTCATTAGAATTGTTGATATATGTTGTTAATAATTTGTTTTCATGGTTGTTTTGGAAATAAAAAAAAGAATATGGAAAATGAGTTTTATGTGAAGTCGGTTACATATGCAGTAGGCTATAGAGGTTTACAAAAAGAAAATAGGATAGTTAGACTATATGGACATCTAATTTTCTTTGGTAGGGAAAATTTGCTTACATTGTTGTTATTTTCTATACTTGGTGTCATTGCTGGTGCAATGTGAACCGATTCTAAATTTTTTTGTCATGATTTTTTATTGCTTGTCACTTTGTTAATTTATAAATATTCAAACTTTCTGTGGCTGTAAACTCAGGAACTGACCTCTCTGCCTTTAAGTTTTTGTATTTAGCCAAGTTTTCTTTTATTTTGTAATAGATTTGTAAAGATTTGTAAAGATTTGGTATAGTTGTGAATTTTGTCTGGCAGGCAATAACATAGCTTGACATTGATGTCAGCAAATGCTTATATGCTTCTCAAGTGTAGTTCACTTAGAGTGTAGTATTTGTATGTCTTGTGTCAAGATACATATAATGGCATGGAGGAGAAGATAAGCCCACTTAGTTTCCTAGTTGGTTAAACTCGAAGTTATCATTCTCTTTTACTAGCACAACCAAAAAGTTATTCCAAAATCCAAAGGCCTACAAAGAAGATCAGAAAATACCAGCCATATTTAAAATTGTGAGAGAGAAAATGAGAAATATCCTTGCATGTTGAGGGAAATGAACTAGTTTTGCAAAAGAATCAAAATAATTGAGGTCATAGCCCATATAATTAATAGAAAATAAACTGCATGTAAAAATGAAAAATGGAAAGGTCATCTTGTTCAAAACCTCAATTATGAAATCCCTTCTCTCCCACTTAACACCTCGTTACACTCTCTATTTATATCTAGAGAAAGGTGCTGTGCCGTATTCTCAACTCGAAATGGCCGAGTAAAAGCACTTTCTTTAGGGCAATCATGATATAGATCCAGTGGAGAAGGGTCGGAGCTTGTAGCTCTAAGGATTAAAGAATGTGGCTACGAAACCACGGTGCTGGGGGTTCGAATCCCTCCTTGACCCCAACCTTCCCTTTTTGGAAGGACCCTTCCCTCCTGGGGTAGTAAAATCATGATCGGGATAATAAACCCCATAGCTATTGAACTTGGCAGTCGTTCTTTTGTCGAAATGGGGTGGCCTTGCTTCTTCTTTTTTTTTTTTTTTTTTTTTTTTAAGTTTAACATTAGAGCTTTGAAGAATTTAAATATATTAGTCCTGACCAAATCAATGTATTTTTTCCCATAACCTGAGCATGGAGGAGAAAGATATAAGAGGGCCCTATGGAGAATGTGGTCAGAAATGCATAATGGATTTCAACTACAATGATTAAATTGATTGTCTTCATGCATAAGGATGGTAGATTACCTACTATAAAAGATTGAATAATCATCACAAACCTCCCTGTTTACTTTTCTATTTCAATATTTGGATTATTATGTGATGTTTTTTGTGGTCAAAGAATTATTAATGATGTACATACATAAATAATTGTACAAAATGAAATAACTTATATAAGCATCTGGTGGATGTTTTGCGGGTAAGTTAGAGAAATTGCGATGGAAGTTCAATTATAAGGAAATGTTTAACATTTTTTTGTGACATAACTTTGTAAACTTTGATTATTCTTCAATTGAATTTGATGAACTAAGGTATGGAAATCCTTTTGTTTCAGCTGATGATTTTTTTACACAGAATGAACTTGGCGTCATGCTTCCATGCTTGAGCTCATGTGGGGATTATTTGATTGTCCTGATTTCCTTTTTTTTAGTTCTGATTGTATTTCATTTCATGGATGTGGGAAGAATTTCATTGGAAGTTTGATCCTTGTTTATTAACATATTGCTATTCTATGTCATTGTAGAGGTGGAGTCGCAATATTCTGGTGCAAGGATAGAGGGAGAGGTTATTACTTTGGATTTTGTGAAGAAAATGATGGATGATTTCAAGAATCAGAAGTGCTTACACAAACGGTATGTTGACAAGCATGGGTAGTTATGAATTTATGTCATGAAATGGTACCTATCTGATGTTTTCACTTCAAATGATGCTGCCATGGTTGTAGATACGCATTCCAGATTGTCTTACAAATGAGGGAAATGTTACGAGCTCTGCCTTCTCTTGTTGATATAGATATTCCTGATGGCAATCATTTTACTGTCTGTGGCGATGTACATGGTCAGGTAATTTTCCTGCTTAGTCATTCTTAAATGCTAAAATGACCACTTGCTTTTACATGAAATTTGAAAATGATGAGTAATACTGCAAAAATGACAATTTGATAACCTTTTTTAGTGCCAGTAAGGTCATTTGTGGGATGGTATTCTGCATCTACCTGTTGCCTATTTGGTCATAGGACAAATTGTGAACTTACCAAAATACTTGATTGGTCTAAGGGTTGCATGTAGCTCTATCCAAAGTTGGTTAAAATCTAAAAGTGAACGTAAAGTGATGACTTGCGCTACACATCTGAACAATACAGGGAGACATTTTTTTTGGCTTTAACCTCCAATTTACCTAAAGTATTTCCCCTAACTTTTCACAAATAAAGAAATTGATTATGAAAACCTCGCGTTGACATGTGTCCACTATACTTTTTGTTGTCCTTGTCAAGATTGTAGATGTAAAATTGAATGCTTTTAGATTGTGGAATATTTTGATATGCCTTTGGATGAGTAGCTAACAAAATAACTTTCTAGATTTTGTCCCTTAGTCTTCCCTGCCCATTTGCATCTCTGCTATCCTCATGATAGTTCTGAAATATAGTCATTATCAGCGTCCGCTTCTTTAAATTTTTAAGTTATTGCTCCTATTGTACCTTATTATAAATTGTATTGTGATCTCATTTTCTCATTCTAACTATAGATGTTTAGGTCATGTTGCTAACGCTCACTGAAAACTGTCTTGTTGCTTCAAATCGCACAATGGATGTTATTATCCTGTTTCCTACTTTATATATATGTTTGTGATGCTTGCAGTTCTATGATTTGTTGAATATTTTTGAGCTTAATGGGTTTCCCTCTGAAGAGAATCCATACCTTTTCAATGGCGACTTTGTGGATAGGGGTTCATTTTCGCTGGAAGTCATCCTCACATTATTTGCTTTTAAGTGCTTGTGTTCATCAGGTGAACTGTCTCTGTTTCTCTCGCTTAAAATATTCTGTCTCGGCCTTCTTGTTAAGATTTATGTAATTACTATGGCAATCCAATGAGTATGAGATATCAGTTCAGGATTCCTTATAATAAAATTGCAGTTTCTCCATATCGTTATTATAGGTTAGAACTATTGGCCACTCATATTTAACTTAATAGAGTCTGTTCAAACCATGTCATTGGCTTCTGTTTGTTTAAATCTGTAAACAGGAGCTATATAGGATTTCTTTCACATTTCCATCTTTGTGGTTCTATGGTTATTGCTCTTATTCTTTATCCGTGTGTTTTCTGAAATAAAATTCTGTCACATCTTGCTTCATTTTGATTTACTGGTGCATGATATGATTTTGTTGCTGGTTTTTAATGAGAATTTGATGTATGTTGAATTTTTATCTGTTTGGAAAAATTTCAGCTATATATCTTTCCAGAGGAAATCATGAGAGCAAGAGCATGAACAAAATTTATGGTTTCGAGGGAGAGGTTCGGTCCAAGTTGAGCGAAACATTTGTGGAACTCTTTGCAGAAGTGTTCTGTTGTTTACCTTTGGCTCATGTACTGAATAAGAAGGTTTTTGTAGTACATGGAGGTCTTTTTAGTGTTGATGGAGTGAAACTCTCTGATATTAGGGCAATTGATCGCTTTTGCGAGCCTCTGGATGAAGGTGTGCTATGTTGTTTTATGTTATTATTATTATTATTATTAATTAATCACAATTTACTTTATAAGCCTCACTTTTTCTTGTCCTGTCTTCACTAGGATTGATGTGTGAACTGCTATGGAGTGATCCACAGCCTCTACCGGGAAGAGGTCCTAGCAAGAGAGGAGTAGGTCTTTCTTTCGGTGCTGATGTGACAAAAAGATTTCTGCAGGATAACAATCTAGGTATTTCTTACCTTAAAAAAAGGCCTAGGTATTTTGTACTGTTGGTAATACTTGTATTGTTCCCATGTCAGTGGCTTCACATGCATAATTCAATTTACAGATTTAGTGGTGCGATCACACGAAGTTAAGGATGAAGGGTATGAGATAGAGCATGATGGCAAGCTTATTACTGTATTTTCTGCACCAAATTACTGTGATCAGGTAACTAAACTACGATCACCAGGTTTTTTTCTTCCTACAGTTAAATGTAGTTTGGATGGAGTTCATTAAAGTCATTTAGATTTAGTTTAGAAGCATTCTATATATTCAGGAATCTGAGATATAGAAATATCCAATCTAATTGAGTAACAATATGTCATATGTGAATTAATCCTCAATATATTTTTGCAATGTTAAATTTTACCGAGCAGCTTGTTTTTGATTGCGGTACTAATAGTTTTCTTCTAACATGAACTTGTAATTTGAAAATTGCAGATGGGTAACAAGGGTGCTTTTATACGTTTTGAAGCGCCCGATTTGAAGCCAAATATTGTTACATTCTCAGCTGTGGTAAGTATATTCTGTTTTTGGAATGTTAGTACCATATTTGGTAATGCATTTTTTGATTTTTCCCATCTTTGATGAATTTGCAGCCTCACCCAGATGTCAAGCCAATGGCATATGCAAACAATTTCTTGAGAATGTTCTCGTAATATATGGAATGGTCAATCTTGTATGAATTTTGGCATAGATCCACTGGTGGAAGTGCAATTTGTTTCTAGCAGCTGGAGAAGAACATATACCTGTGTTTAGATTTTCTTCCCTCTTCTTTTGCTCTTTCAACAGTTTTTTTTTTTTTTAAATTTCCTCACCATTACTCCATTCCTAAGAAAATCAGGCAATGGCCTCCTATTTATTTTAGAATTTTTCTCGTGTAAATGACTCTTTTTATAATCATTGGATCCAGAAGATGGGAGGCAATGAAAGGTCAGATTAGGATTTCAAATTGTATGAATATTTGAGAAATTCTTTAGTTTGTGAGTGTATAACATTTGTTTCTCAGTTTGACCAAAATATTAACACCACCTTTTTCATGCCTTACTATTAATGTATTTGTACACAAAATTATCAAATAATTTTTCGTGTTCTTTTCTTTTTCTTGCTTGTTTTGAGGAGAAACTTTAATTCTGCTGCAACATGGGCCTTGATTTTGCATGTTGATGTAAAGATTGTGGTCGGAGTTGATGAAGACGATGTTGTCTTTTATGCTAACAGTTGCGTTTAGAAGCATCCAAGGATTCCTGTGCGACCAACTTTGGACCAATTGGTGGTTCTGTAGGTATGATCGACTCTGATGTGGTCGATCCTGCGCCAATTGATATATCTCTGCCTTATGAGCAAGGGAGGCATTATCTCTTCAGCAGATTGGAAGGGGCAGGTGTAGTTAGATACCCAACGCTTTTCGTTTCTCGTCCTTTCCGTTTATGATCTCGACGTCAATTAGGTGTTTTCTTATCCATAAAAACGTGGTGCTCCTAATGTCACGAACACACTACGAAGACGAGGAAATGGCGACTCACGGAAAAGGCAAATAGAGTAGGTGGACAAGGCTGGATTCAGGCTCCTAAGACAGATACCTTCAATTCTTGACAGTCTGCTCATCTCTGCTCTACTTGAAAGGTGGAGTTGGAGAACAGAAACACATAACTTTCACTTGACCGTCGGAGATGTGCAAATAAAAAGATGTTGCGTTGCTGCTTGGACTGCCAATTGACGGTGAACCGGTTCCGGGCGTTACCCTTACCTCGTGCAACAAGGCGTGTGAGAGGTTTCTAAGTAAAGTGCCAGAATCTGGGCAAATGAGTGGTGGAATGGTGAAACTTAGCTGGTTGAAAGAGTAACTCTCTCCGAGTCCCGAAGATGCTTCAATGGTAAATGTTACGCGCCATACACGTGCTTGCGTTCTATACTTGATAGGCAGCACTGTTTTCTCAACAGCCACTGGGAACAAAGTGCCTGTGATTTGTCTCCCATTGCTTGACGATTTTGAGAAAGCTGGGAAGTTTGCCCGGGGTGCCGCAGCATTGGCATGTTGTTACAGAGCGCTTGGGAAGGCCTCACTTATATCTAAAAGTAGTATCAGTTGTTGTTTAACACTGTTACAGGTTAATCAAATTTTTTTCTCTCTCTTTTTTTTTTCTCTCACTTTCAAAGGCGTGTGTGCTTAATTTCTGTATTTGCGGAAGTTGGATGTTTGATGGGTTGATTTGCAGAGCTACTGCTATGTTGCTAAAAAACTGACTTTTGTTGCTTATATTGTATCGTTGGAGTTATTATCACTTGAATATTTGCTGACCGAAACTTAAATAAGATCCAGCATATGACCACTTTCCCTATGTTCTTGAGTGGAAGGGAAAACAAAATGCTGTGATTGTGAAAAATGACAAGGTGTTTTTGTGGTAATGCATTGTATTCCCAGAAGGCTTGCGACGTAAATTATTTGGGAAATAATTCTATTATTGTTATTATTATCTCTTTTTACTCTTTTATGTGTCCTAAATACTTCAGCTTAGATGTGCTATGGTGTTTGACATGTAGACGTTGGTGGATTGGCTTCCTCACAAGAATGTTGATGGTACAGTAATACCCGAAAGTATTAAAAGTGGTTTGATTCTTGGATCAAGTACAATGTTGATTTGCTTTGACAAGGAGGAAAGACACCTTCCAGATCGTTGCTTGAGACAACACGGCATGCTTCAATCAATCTCGGGAGAGAAATAGCCGCAGAGTTGATAGCGGGGTAGATTTATCTGGGAAAATGGAAGCAGAGATCCATGAATGGTTGCACCGAGGACCCAATATTGTGGAAGGCAACGATGGTTCAGACGAAGGTGAATATATGCATCGGGCACTTGAAAGTTACTCGTAAATTTGTTGGCACTCCTGCACCATTCTCTTCTGAGGACCCAAGAACTCTAAGGTGAAAGAAAAAGAGAATGGTAGGGCTCATCACCGTTAGTTGATGGTATTATTACAAGTTAATTAAATATATGATTGTGTGTTTGTTCGTTCAACATAGTGCTGGTTTGAGGGATATTGCTTGTATAGCAGATATATTCTTGATAAAAGGGTTGGGTCCCCAGGAAATTGAATCAATTTCAAGGATCAGGGATACTGCCCATTATTGTTTGGGAGAACAAGTAGGAGGACTCGTTTTTATGCAGCTGGCAATGACGACCAATCTTAGTTCTGTGGTGCAACTATTGATGATGATGAATTGCAGTTATCATGCTGATAGTGATTTTGATCATTTACAGATTGAACCTGGTGAAAGGGCAAGGAAAAAGGAGAAGTTTGGAAGGAAACCTAATGGGAGAAGTAAGAAGGATAATTCCATGCGATGTCTTGCAACTAGCAAGGAAGATCAATCTCAGTTTTCCAGTGCTCCTCACAAGAATGATCAAGTACAGTTAAGTCATGACCGGGTTGATCAATCACGGTTACACAATTCTTCACAGCTATATCTTATAGATAGCGAGGACACCAATGCAAAGCAATGCCCTTGTGATAGCAAGGTTGACCTATCACCAACAGGTCAAGCAGCTTCTAAAGTTGATGATGCTCAGTTTGCAGAAAACAGGGTCACTAAGGACGTGAATGTGCAGATTTGCTGCAATACCATGGTGATGGCAGGGATGTTCAATCACAACAATCCAAAGCAGCTGGGGAAGGTGACGTTGACCAAATTTTTCTTGGTGCAAATGAAGTTGATGTCTAGAAGCTCTGTAAGCAACTTTGTCATATCAGTAGTGAGATTATTCCTCAAACAGGCAAAGCTGCTGCAGAATCCGTTGCGTTGTAATCTCTTGAAACAAGGGAGGACATTGCAAAGCAGATAATAAATGGAATCCGTTGCATAGTAATCTCTTGCAGCATAATAAATGAAATATAAATAGAAGGATACAGAGTTGTGTTTGGCCGGAATTGCTGCAGGTGCCTCACTACAAGAGAGGAAGATTATTTTGTTGCCTCGATTGCCGAAGATGAAGATTGCAAATGCTCTTAGACGTAGTGGAGACAGATAAAATTAGTCTGATGGATCTCTAATTCATTAGTGAATCCCCTGCTGTGTTCATTTAGCCACGTGCCAGCGAGCAAGTAATAGGATTTACTTGTAGATTTTTCCTGAAACTCCCTCCTGGAACAAAAAATACAACAAAAGTTATGGGTTGACAGAGATATATTTGCTTAGAAGAGACTCTTCGTCTCCTATTTCATGCAGAGTCGAAAACTAACCTAGAATTACCAGCACTGGCAAAAAATGTTAGAACATAAGGACCCATTTGTCTGAATTCATAAAGCTATTGCAGGGCCGGACCTTTTTGCAAGAATCCACTGATTCATTTATCTGGTGGGTAGTTCATTTTCAAATGCAAACTTCTCTTCCGTTTTTCCCCATGAAATGGACGCAAACTCTATGTTTTTCGCCTGCCTAGAAAATGCGAACAGGTCAAATCGTGAGAAACAAAAAAAAGAAAAAAAAAAAACCATATGTAATCTGCTAGACTAAAAACGTTTATGAATGGAGATTGAGCTATTTCTTCACCCAAAGCATATACCAAACCGTTCACATTTTAACATTTCATTAATTAAGAATAAACTATGTGCAATCTTACAGGACTGCACAGTTTTCCATACTATGGGCTTCTGTGATGAGTTACAGTAAGGTTTAAAGCTTTTCTTGTTACAAATAATTTAATTTTGGCTGAATTTGAGGGAGATAGGCTGGACAAAGTTTACGATTACTTTTTTCAAAGGGTATGGTTCCAATGTTGCTGTTGGTACACACAAATAAAATTTGCCCCGGTTTTTAACTGACCCTGTTAAGTGTCCATACTTGTGACTTGCTGCCAAAATCCACCATGGCCTTGAAAAATGACCTGCAATGGCTAATTTAATGATAGTTAGAAATTGAAAATGTAAAGAGAAGAATTTTTGAGTGAATTCTTTATAGCTCAGCAGCACAACAATCAAGGCAGTTGATCTACGACAAGATGTGATGTTACCAGTCAGTGCATCTAATTCCAACAAGATACGTTTTGAATTTCACACATTTTCATTTTTCTTTTGAAAAACTTTTCGTTTCTTCATCATTTATATGTTCTCTGTATGGTTCCAACTTCCGGTTATCTTCGATGTCACTCCCCACAAACAAAAGCCCACCTCCTCTCAAATTCCAGGAGCCCGAGAATAAATATGATGAAGTCTCTAGTTTATATCTCCTATTTCTGTCGATGATTTAATCACTTTTACATTGCCTGTTAAAATGAAGCATGCCTCGTCTGGCCGAACCTAGCCTTCTCTCTCTTCTGCCGTCTCTCAAGAATCAAAGATGTTTTCAATCTTTTTGACCCTACCTTGTCTTCAAATTCTCACTCAAATTTCATGACCCACTAATAATCACGACCCCACCTATCACTTCAATCACTTCCTTCTTTCCCCAACTCTCTCTCTCTCTCTCTCTCTTTCTTCCTTCTTATTCTCTCATGTCATGGTAGTCTTTGTGGTTGAGTCCCCTACCACATAAACATCAAATGAAACTCACTTCTAAAACCCATATAATTGGTACAACCGATTATCAGAAACTTCTCCATACTCACCAGAATGTGTTGTTTCTCCTCATTTTCACTCTCTTACTGTCTGCTGCTTCTGCTTCTCTTGAACTTCCTTTCTTCTATTCCTTCTGTCTCTACCATTGCTTTCCATGCGAAGAAACCACCACAACACACCAACATGATTCCGTCTGAGGTCGAAACTCTTTTCAAAATCATGGAATCTATGTCTAGTGATTACACCTGGAGAGTTTCATTTCCTAGCCCTTGTAAACCAGGCTCTGCTTGGCTTGGAATAGAGTGCAAAGAAGGCAACGATGGTTACCTCCATGTCACTAGGCTAAATTTTGGCATAAAACCAAACCCAAGTTGTAGGAACACAGCTACATTTCCATCTCAAATATTTGCTCTTCCTTATCTACAATCTGTGTTCTTCTTCAATTGTTTCACTCACACAGAAACCGCCCTCTCTGTTTCACCTGATAGACTCTCCAATTCTTCACTTCAACAGCTTAGCCTCAGATCAAACTCTGCTCTTGTTGGTCCAATCCCATCTCAAATTTCTACTTTGAAGTCTCTACAGATCCTCACATTGTCACAGAACCGCCTGACTGGGCAAATCCCAATCAAAATTTTAGGTTTGAACTCTTTAGTACACCTTGATTTGAGTTATAATTTGCTTACAGGTACCATACCACTCCAAGTGGGCAACCTCAAAAATCTTGTTGGTCTTGACTTGAGCTATAACTCACTTACTGGGTCCATCCCAAACACTATTGGCCAACTGGGTATGCTTCAAAAGCTGGATTTGAGCTCAAATTCGCTGACTGGTAGAATTCCTGATAGCATTGTGAAGCTCAGTTCTTTGGTTTTCTTGGCTTTGAGTAACAATAGATTAACAGGAAACTTTCCAAAAGCAATGGCAAAGTTACAAACCTTGCAGTACTTCCTGATGGATGACAATCCTATGTTCATACCTCTGCCTGTAGAGCTTGGCAGACTAGTGAAGTTACAAGAACTCAGACTAGCCAATTCTGGATATTCAGGCTCTATACCACCAAGCTTTTCAGAGCTTAAGAATTTAAGCACCTTGTCTCTTCAAAACAACAGATTAACAGGTGAAATTCCAGTAGTTTTCACCAGTCTCTCTCACATTTATCACTTAAATCTTAGCAGGAATATTTTAGAGGGTGTAGTACCTTTCAATTCAAGTTTCTTGAAGAGGCTTGGCAGGAATTTGGACCTTACTGGAAACCCAGGTCTTTGCTTGAATCCAGCTGAAGAATATAGTGTCAAGATTGGAATCGGAGTAAGCGTTTGTGGAAGCAACAAAAATGGTTCTTTAATCAAGCCATCGAAGAGATCTCAAGCTCCACGTGGGCTCTCAAAATCTGTGTTGCCTGCCTTAAGTGCTTTTGGCTTGCATATGTTGTTTCTCGTATGATGAAGTACACGTTCTACATACTATGTCATATGTGTGTAGTATATATTTGTGTTTGTTTAATGGAGTTCATGGAGATTGATAAAACATTTCGAAGTTCTGGTTCGAATTTAAGTCCAAGTAAATGAATTATATAATTGCTTCTCGGTTATACAGAAAGCTTAGGTTTTTCTGTATCACTTCAGTTCTCTCTCTCTCTCTCTCTCTCTCTCTCTCAGATGATCAACGGTACCGAGTATTTCAGTTTAACTCACTCAAGTTGCTTTCATCCATTCGAGTTATGGTGAATTTAGAGTTTGGTCATATAAAATAATTGGACATGCAACATGAACTTGTGCAAACTGCAAACATCTGCAGGACCAATTTTTGTCTGTGTCTAATCTAATTAATCATCTAGCTCGCCAATTTTTTGGGATAAACTTGCCATTATCCAAGCACCGAGCTTGACAATTGATATGACATCATATTGAGTTTAAAGATTGGTGAAGTGAGAAGAAAAGTTGCAAGAAATCATTCATTCAAGTAGATTTCTTTTTTTATTTTACAGAATTTTCTGGGAATCGTACTCTTATGTCAACTTTTGCTTGGACTGAACTTTTGAATGGTTTGATTATGATTACATACAATACAGCCCGTGAAAGCTGAAAAAGAAGTTGAGTTGGGATGAAGTTAAAATATTAATTATCCCGAGATAAACTTGTACTGATCCTGTAGACTGTTACTGAAATTTTCTAAGGGAAATGATGTGTATAACTCTCAGTTAACTTTTTCTATACCTCCAAAGAATCCAATAGAATTCCAGAAAAAACGCCATTAATAATGCCGTTATTGGTTAGTAGCAGCATGTGCAATTTGCATGTTTCTTTTCCAAATATAAACGCAGGAAGAAAATGCATGGCTTTGAGCCTTTAATTTTTGCCCCTTTTGATTTTGATGTGCGTGCGATGGAAAACATAATCTGACTTTTTGTTGTTAATAGGAGGGACCGGCACAGAGAGTTAATAATTTTATCAACTTGAGAGTTAGGCAGGAGAAGCAAATCTAGCAGTTTAACTATTGATTATGGTTTGAAGGCAAAACTCTGAAAATAAATGTGTAAAATTTGATACTAAATAGTTGGAGGGAGAGAAAAATGAAAAGAAAACAAAAAGGAAAAGGAAGTGGGGTTGGTTTTAGTACAATGACTAGTGCAGTTTACAGTCTTTGATGAAACAAGACCATTGCGGGCACAGAAGGAGAGAGAAATTACTGACTCATGTCATATATAATAAAATTATGTCTTGAAATTGAAAGATATTGGGGAAAGAGCTGGATCCGCATTTCCTTCTTTCCCCCTTTTTTATACCGGGTAGGGTCTAGGTTGCTTGTAATTGTATGGTACAATTTTTTAAATAGAAGAATTGAGAATGGACTTTGGAATGACCCGCTTACATTTGATTTACTTCGCAAAGCCTAAACAGTCTCTTTGTACTATTAGTAGGTGTAATAAACCAACCCCTTTAAGAATTTTTGAATTGAATCTGCATTTTAGAATCATCAACAAAGCCACAATGTTTATGACCGTCCGATGGATTATCCCCCCAAGAATGTGGGCAACAATTTTCCTCAGAAGAATCAAAGTGAAGTTTCCATTTCAAGGGAAGATTGAAAAAATGGTCAGAAGAGAAGCTCATTTCTCTTTCTTATTTTTATCTCCCTCAGGAAATGGCAGAAATTAAATGTCATTTGGTCAGTCAGCAGTCACCTACAAACAAAAACCATTTGGTGATTCTGGAAATGTCATCAAAATGTTGTCTTCTCAGTTTGTCATCTAAGCTGATTTTGGCAACAAAACTACATTTGTGAAAGTGAAAAAACATGGGCTTCCTTGTACAAATTGGGTTATCGCTCAAATATTTGTGGGGTAGTTGAGGCAGCTGCAGAAGCATGCAATTCAATGCGCAATGAATTATGATAAAGAGAAATTACATCATTTATTTATTTGTCTATTTTTTTAAAACGTAAAACTGAGATTGAGTGAAGGAGAGACAAAGATATTCTGAAATGAATAAATAATAAACAGAGAATTTGACTGGAGCAAGGAAATGGCATTGCCTTGAGACAGTAACAATATATCTGTCCCTTTCTTTCTTCCTTTGTATAAAAAGTGAGAGAAAAATTTTCAGTGGCCTCACGTGGGAAAACAGTGGCTGTAGTACTACTACCACCCTATTCTAACTTTCAAGTGCAAACACGATTTTCCGTATCCACGGCTTCAGGCTCTGCTGTGTGCATTTAACACCCAATTTTGAGATTGGGCCTTCGGCGCGGGCTGATATGGAATTGGGCTGCAGGGAAAGACCACTTGCCCGCCGTAGAAATAGACGAAACGAAAGGTAGGCAACGGAAGATAGAGAACTTTAACTGAGCCGACGGGGCAAAGAAGGCGAGAATGCGTTCAATTTCAAAGGCGGCGAGGCCATTACGAATTCTTAACAGACGTTACCCTTCTCAATGTCAGGTTCTTCTCAGATTCTTCACTTCCTCAACAACCGATTACTTCAGCTGCCATCGATTCATCTCACACTATAGCTAAAACTCACGATAAACTCAGGAAGGTTCAACTCCAACATTTTTAAAACATCCCGAACTCGCCAAATGACTTTACCAAGTGAGCAACATACCCAAAGAGTTCTCACAAAAGAATGGTGAAGCCTCGCAATTTCTTTGCTAGTTAAAGTGAAAGAGAAATTCTCCTCTGGTAGACATGCTGCACCTCGTCATGCAATAGTATAACAATATCGAACTGTGCATGAAATCATTAGCCAAGAATTCTATATCCTCACGAGAGAACTCTTTATCCCCACTAAACATCACCCTTTTCTTTGATATGCATTTCGGTACTTTATGTCTAATCAGTGTTGTTTTTTTCTAATAAGTTGCCAAAGTTGATAGTCAAATGCTTATTATTAATTTGTACTTCCTTTCGTGAAAGTTTCATATAATCTCTTAATCATACTTTCAACTTCAAACTTGAATGTTACATTAGAAGTCAGTGAAAGGAAAAGACATGCATACATCTGTAAGAATTCCACCCTCACATCCAACATCGACAATATTCAGTCCTTCAGAAGGCCTATCACTGTAAGGATCTTACCTGAAACAAGGAAAACGTATCAGAATCCAAACAATATGCATGATAAAGAAATTTCTCTTCTTATAACACATTTCTAGCCAGTTGGTGCCTGTCATCCACCGTTTGCTAAACTTGTAGCATAGAAAGCTACTTCCATTTATACAATCCGAAGCACTTTCTCATTCTACTGCAATTAATTCCTAAAACAAGAAGCTATAGCTGACATGGTGGAAACCAAGTTAAACTCCAGTATTATTTTGAAGACAGGTATCAACTGAAGCTAAGAGAATCAAACAAAAAAAAAAAAAAAGAAAAAAATCATAAATTTTGATTTCGAAAACTGGAGCTCAAACCAACCTGAAATGTCAATAAAGAGTAGAGTCAATGAAAGCCAATCTTGTATGGTTCAGTAATGGTCTAAAGGGTTCTTCAGAATCCCACCAATCGAACAGAAGAATGAGAAGAAGAAATTAACAACATAATTAATAAAAAAAAGAGGTATTTTTGCACCATGAAATTGGTCATTATGTTCGATGAAGAGATTTCCGGCACATTCAATAGCAAGTATGCTTCGATGCGCCATTTCCTTATTACATGTTATCCTACTGGCAGTATTTTTATGAGGGACAATAATAATACACGATCATGGAACACAGGGATAGGTATATACTGGTTATATGAGTCTCATACGCCTCTTTTAGTTTAGTTTGTTTACTTAACTAAATGAATGCTATCATAAAATGGATTCGAATAAGAGGTATTTTTGTCTATTTTTTATTGTTTTCTTTTGCTCCTTCAGCCTTTGGCTCGAATGGGAGCTACTGTAACTGGTATCGATGCTGTGGAAAAAAATATCGAGATCGCATGCTTTCATGCTGTATGGTCATTGGCTTGTTTAGATCATCTCAAATGATATCATCATATTTAATATTTGCTACATGCCAACTTTTGGAATTAAATTTTTTTTTTTTTTCTGATGAATATGCAGAATAGAAGTTGCTCCTGGAGGAAGTAACTCTTGAATTTTTGTTTTTGTAAATATGATTATTGGAGTTGTATTACAAAGTTAATTAAACTGAATTACATTTTTTAAGCTCTATCATTCTACGTTGCATGTTTAGTCTTTACAGGAGCAGATTCATTTGGTCCATACAGATTGTTTTTAGACTTTAACTTCATAATTGTTGCACAGGTTTTGAATACTGCCGCACCACAGCAGTCAATGCTAATCTTGTTCATCTCCTGTGTAGGTCAAACTTTCTAGTAATCTCGGTTCTAGATGCATATAAATTCTCCTTGCTTCTCTGTTTGCAAATCTTTCATAACTTTCTGAGTGGACGGTGAGGTCCCTTTGTGTGTGGGAACATATATGCAAGGATTGATATTTGATTTTTTGTTTTTCATGAGATCACAATTTGGTTAAAGCTTTAATGAGAATTGATCAACTCTGATCCAACTGGAGACCAGTTGGTACTAGCCTTCTTATCTGAACATTTCTGCATGAGTCCAGTGCCTTTTGGAGACTATTTAGGAATTGCTGAGCTATGTCAATGTTATACAGCTCACTTCAACTGTACAATTGATACCCTTGAAGTTTATTAGCATCACAAAAAGTAAAACTTGCTAAGTTTTGATAATCATACCTCATTAATAATTTCTGATTTAGTTGCGGAAGTTTTATAGCAAAGGTGGCTCTTCTATGAGACTCGGATAATCTGTTACTAATATAAATCTGTAAAAGTATAGAAGCATTAATTTACATTACTGAAATCTCAGTTAGTCTTTTGGAGTATCCTCGAAATGGCTAGTGCAGACACAGCTAGTTTATTAAAGCACACGTTCTACTCAGTTTGCCTCTTCCCTAAAATATCTGGGAGAAAAGCACTAAGCTCGTGAATATAATCTTAAATGATTGTGGATAAAATATTGACGTATTTGACAGAATTTTTCCATAAATGATCTTGGTGATTGTGTTCGTACCTTTAATGATATTGACGTGTTTGAGAGAAATTGTCCATAAATGATCTTGGTGGTTGTGTTCATCGATCGACTATGATTGTGATATATTTCTTACCAGAATTCTAATGCTGTTATACATCTTAAATATTAACGGTTACTTGGATTTTTGATTGATTGGTTCTGATTTTTGACACTAGAATCATTAATGATGTCTGTCTTATTTCTTCATTTCATATCTTTTATGTGCCACTTGTTCATTGTGTAAATACAATCAAATGGACAGAGAAGCTTGTAGAGGAACAGAGAAGTTTGATGCCGGGGTGGCTTTAAAGGTGCTCTCTCTCTCTCTCTCTCTCCATCCATATATCTGTATATGCAATATTTTCTTTTGGCTGAGAATGCATGCCTGTGTCTCTATGCACACGCGCGTAAAAGCAATACTCCCTTCTTGTATCGCATTGCACTCCACATTCTATTGATAGGAGACCATGACTGAAAGAACTTACAACTAATAAGCTGTTAGAACTCCTAGCTCGTTATCACTTTTAGTGTTGTGCCTACGTGTGTGCCATGCACATGTCTATTTACTTCCTTGTGTTCGAGAGCCCACGGGAGATACTGGTGATGCATATCAACACTTTCAAAGTTCTTTACCCCAAAGGACAATGCAAGAAACCTCCTGCAAAATTAAGAATTTTTTTTGTTGATCGTTGACGTTTAAAGTCCATAGAGATAACTAGCATTGTAGAAAGTTTTGGGAAATATCGACTTGCTTTTTGTTCATGTTTTGCTCAAGTCTATTAGAAATATTAACCACCTTGCAGCCAATTTCCTTGTATGTTGGTAATTTTTACTTGAGATAATTGAGCAAGTAGCAGATCATGCTGAATTCTGCAAGTCTCTAGCAGCATTAACTGTTCCTGGTGGAGCTGCTGTGATTTCAACAATAAACCGTTGTATGAGAGCATATGCAACTGCCATTGTTGCAGCAGAGTACATCCCCCATTAGGTATTATTCTTTCACTTGTTCTGCAGTATTATCTGTTCTTGATTTACATGTTGCTCATATCTTGCCCTTGCGGTGTATTGTTTGCTTTTCTTCTTGTTCTAAATCATGCGTCAGGTCAGAATGTTTTGTTGGTTCTTTTAGTTGAAGAGAAATATATATATTATTAATTTAAATTAAATTTTGATATATAAATAAATAAATAAATAAATATATATATATTAATTATGATGTATTTATAATGTATTAATTTAATAATTAAAAAATTAATTAAAAAGGCTTCAGTTCCTTCCTCCTCGCATATATATTATGCAATTTTTTTCCAACTTGATTAACAATAGCTAAAGACACTCGCACACGCAAACTCGAAGAAACAAAACAATTCATTCCTATTGACTCTCATTCGTCCATCAATTTGATCTATTCCTAGTGCATAATAATGGCGCCAACTGTAGATTCGTCGTCGACGCCAGTAATCACCGCTTGTGGGCGGTTGGCAGTGCTGTCCGCTCATTTGGCGGCTGCTGCATCAATCAGCTCTGATCAAGATGCCCTCATCGAGCCACGGTGCGTCTCCGCTCAGTCCTTGGTACCTCCACCTGGCAATCTTAAGGGCAGCTTGACCGTCGTCGACGAAAGAACCGGTAAAAAGTATCAGATTCCTGTCTCTCAAGAAGGCACTGTTAGAGCCACCGATTTGAAAAAGGTAATAAAAACAGTTGTTTTTATTATTTACAATTTTCAATTAGCCAAAATCTTTTGATTGTTTGTTTGTTAATCTCGTGGTTTTACAGATAACAACCGGAAAGTATGACAAAGGCTTAAAACTTTATGATCCGGGATACTTGAACACGGCCCCTGTAAGATCATCAATTTGTTATATTGATGGAGATGAGGGTATTCTTAGATATAGAGGCTACCCTATTGAGGAGTTGGCTGAGTCCAGTTCTTTCTTGGAAGTTGCTTATCTTTTGAGTAAGTTTGTATCTTTTTTTTCAACTACATATATATCTACAGAATCTTATACCTGTCTCGATGTTGTTTTGTTGAGTAATTTTGGATTGCATAGTCAAATTTGTTGGATTAAATTTTGTTCTTTCTTCCTTTTTTCCTAAGTGTACGGGAATTTACCTTCTGAAAGACAGCTGGCAGACTGGGAATTTGCAGTGTCTCAGCATTCAGCAGTCCCACAGAGAATTTTGGTTAGTTTTATCTCCTTTTGTTTTCCTGTTTGGTTGGTGGGTTTATTGTTCTATGATCTTGTGACTGGTCTTGCGTGTTGAATATATGTGTTGTGGTTAAATGATACATGAATAACATCATCCATCCTGAAGACAAGAAACATTGCCATTGGCTCAGTACTCTTTACCCTTCCTGAATTTTATCATAATAGTCAGCATGAGTATATAATTAAGATATCTGCTATTGTTTGAGAAACTTGTTAACCTTGTGGTATGCAGTGCCTCCGGATTTGTGCTGGCTAATTTTGAATTTATGTTTGTTGCGATTATTTCTTGCTCAACTATATACTTAAAATATTCATGGCATGTGATAAGAATTTGTGACAAAGAATTCGGGGTCTAAATAAATGAGTTTGAAATATCTTTATCTATAGAAGCATAAGTGTATTTACTTTTTCTCGACAATAGATATGAAATAAGCAGATGGATCTGCTTTCATTTGTAAGTTAAATCATACATCTGACAGTTATTTTGTACTTGTATCTGGTTTGCAGGATATTATCCAGGCAATGCCTCATGATGCTCATCCTATGGGAGTACTTGTCAGTGCTATGAGTGCTCTTTCTATCTTTCATCCTGATGCCAATCCTGCTCTCAGAGTAAGTTCACCGTTTAAGTTTAGCATTCTATATTGTTCAATGCTCTTTATGAGATGCCATAGATATTCTGCATATACCACAAAACACATCACATTGCGGATCTTTCCAAGTTCTAGTTTGTAGGCATTTTTCAAGTTATTGCAGATCTTTTGGTATATACTGGCTACGGCCAATGGCAAAGGGAATTTTGCAATAAATTAATTGTTTAATTGAGCTCTATCTTTGTGCATTTTTTTGTTATCTAATGAATTGTTTTGTGACACAGGGCCAAGATCTTTACAAGTCAAAACAAGTGAGAGACAAACAAATAGCTCGCATTCTTGGCAAGGTTTCAGTCAATTAGCTTTCTTCATCTTTTGTCTCCTTCACCAAACTAATATCATATCGATGCTGTCAATCTTTTTTTTTTTGGCAAAACGTTTAAACAATGTTTCCTTTCCAGGCACCAACAATCGCCGCAGCAGCTTATCTGAGGATGGCTGGGAGGCCTCCAGTTCTACCTTCAAGCAACCTTTCTTATTCAGAAAACTTCCTATACATGCTTGATTCATTGTATGATCTCTGCTCCATTTTTTTTTTGTTATTTTTCCCTTCTTCTCAGAGGATTATATTCATGCCTTTTAGTTTTATTAGATTCTCGTCGAAAGGTTGGCGAATTCAATTTTAATACTTCAGTATGACATGCATGTGATGGATTTTTCTTTTAATCCATTTTTTTGAATAATTTTCAATTATGGAGTGTGGCCCACATTAAAGCTAAATAAGTTTTGTCTGTAAAACTTGCAGAGGCAACAGGGCATATAAACCCAATCCTCGACTTGCTCATGTGCTAGATGTTCTTTTCATACTGCATGCTGAACATGAAATGAATTGCTCAACAGCTGCTGCCCGTCATCTTGCATCAAGGTAGGCATTTAAGCCCTTAAACACATGATATGAAAAAGTCCAAAATTGTTTTATCACATAACTATGCCCATATCTGCAGTGGCGTTGATGTATATACAGCTCTTGCTGGAGCTGTTGGAGCCCTATATGGTCCTCTTCATGGTGGTGCCAATGAGGTAAGGATAATTGCTTGTTTTATCTTCATACTATATTTCGTGTTTGAAAGCAGTGCTGCTGTGGTTTGTTAAACTAATGAACAACAAGAGCGTACTATTTAATGCAATTTAAAGTTGCTTGCTTTCTCTCTTCTTCTTCTTTAATGTTCTTTGCTATTTTGATTGTTTAGGCTGTACTTAAGATGCTGAATGAGATAGGTACTGTTGAGAATATACCTGAGTTCATTGAGGGCGTGAAGAACAGGTAATTCTTGCTGATTAATAAGATCCATTAATCTATCTCTGACAGTTCATGGAAATGCAATTATGTATCGGAAATTTTCTTTCTCTAGCTGTCCTGATATTTTCATAATGTTATTTTTTCAGAAAGAGAAAGATGTCTGGTTTTGGGCACCGTGTATACAAAAACTACGATCCCAGAGCAAAGGTCATTAGGAAACTGGCAGAGGAAGTATTTTCCATTGTTGGCCGGGATCCTCTCATTGAGGTATTTTTCTGCTTTCAAATTATGTGTAACCTGTTGCTCCGCTCAGTCAAAGAGGAAAAAGAAGCTTGGCCCTGAGGTAGAAAATAAAAATACTAAATCGTTTTATGCCTGACGAAAAAAATCTGTCTGCTGTTGGTTGATGCTTCTCAAGTTAAGTCACCTACTGTTATAATATCAAAAGTGATATTTGCCACCGGTTAAGTTGTCTATTAAATTATGATCTCAGCCATATCTTCCTTTTAATGAAGATGGATTACAAGGTCTTGCTGAGAGAGAGTGTTTGTCATTTAAGGGAGAGTTTCTGAATTGAATATGATCCAAGTTTGCTCCAGTGCTTCTTCACTGTGGATTTTCTTGAATAGGCACACTGATGATTTCTACGCAATCACTCAACAAGTATTGTATATCTTATTCCGTTTGCAGGTAGCTGTTGCTTTGGAGAAGGCTGCACTTTCAGATGAGTACTTTATTAAGAGAAAGCTATATCCAAATGTTGATTTCTACTCAGGGTTGATTTATAGGTACACAGGAGATGTAATTGATTCTACTCCTTTTGTCTTCTCTTGAGTGTAAAATGGGTTAAAAACTATTATTCTGTAATTAGGGCAATGGGATTTCCCACGGAGTTCTTCCCTGTCTTGTTTGCCATCCCACGCATGGCCGGGTACTTAGCACACTGGCGAGAGTCCCTGGATGATCCTGACACAAAGATAATGAGACCCCAACAGGTTAGTTCTTTATTCAGTAGGACCAATTGTATTAAATCATTCACAACCTCTGATCTTAACTGGTCCCCATGTGGGATCAAATACACAAGGGTTTCTGTGGGATACAGTTAAGGTAGGTCTTTGCTGACAGGAGAAAGGTTACTTGTGAGTCATAATAGCTATTTTTGAATCTACTTCTGTTTGATGTTTCCACGGTGCACACTTGTGTAAGTCTGGTTGCTTCGGTAGTAAACATTTGCACTGCTGTCGCAAAGGAATCAAAAAGAAAATGTAAAACAATGAGTTTGATTAATGTCTAAAGTTGCCTAGAGCGTGAAACCATGTCGAATTTTGATTTGTTGGAAGATTTCCTGGATTTCCTCCTTTTGCTATTCTAGCAGTGAGTGTTGATTGCGAAAAAGGATGTGCTTTGGTGGTGGTTGCACTGTTGTTTGTTCATTCTCTACTCTCTTTTCCAGGTTTACACTGGGGCATGGATGCGACATTATATGCCACTAAAAGAGCGGATGATATCAAAAGATGCCGACAGGCTTGTTCAAGTGTCAGTTTCAAATGCCACAAGACGACGGCTGGCTGGATCTAGTAATTAGTTGTTTTGGCTTTTACGAACAACTTTCCTGAGAAGTTAAATAAATAACATCAATATGATGAAAAATAATAATTCATCGTCCCTCCTTTAGGAAGCAAATCTGTATGTTGTTTTGCAGCTTGAACTCGTGACAAACAGTTTGCGGATTTTGGGATAACTGTATGTGATTCTATTATTAGTAGCTGCGCTTGTAAATTTCCAGGCTGTTTTTTACTCGATCGAGTAATTGTTTTATTCATATTCCAAATGTGGTGCTCTCTCTCTTTTTGTACTTTTTTAAACATGTATTTGGAACTCCACCCAAAAATATTAGGCCGTGAAGTGTTGGGACTGGTGCAATACCGATACATGTGAAAAAAAAAAAAAAAATTTAAAATTTCACCTTTTTTTTTTTCCTCCTCTCAGTTTTGCTTCTGTTTCTCGTGGTTTTCAGTTGCCAAATGAAGTAAACTTTTCCACCCATGTGCTACAATGTGTATTATGCTTCGAAAGATTCAGGATTTTGCAAACTCTGTAGCAAATGAGTGATAAAATGCCGTTCAACTTCGTCACTTGAAACCACTTTACATTCTTCAACTATTCGGCCGGGGAGTAGGCCATGGCATATTTCAACGAAGCTAAGATTTGGATTGAAAACCATCCGAAAATTATATCTATTTTGGTCAAAATTTTTATGCGATTCTAACTTAAATATTCATAAAATCTTATATATTTTATAGGACTCTATATTAACTTCTTTTTTTTTTGTAATATAAGATTTAGTTTTTAAATTTCAATTGAAATTATAAAAAGAAAATAATGTCCTTATGTCGAAGAGGAAAACCCATATGTAGAAAAATTATTTTAGTTGCATTATTCAAACAGTAATTCATGGAACAGAGGTACACCGGAAAAATAGAAGCAGTGTGAATTATGAATCAATAGTCGAGGGACAATTCATAAAACGAAAAAGGACAAATCACTCATATTCTCAAGTGCAAGAATCCATCAGAGAAATAATATTAGAACAAGCAAATCTTCTTTCCTCTTTTTTTTATTTTTTTTCAGTCGGACACTCTAATTACATTGAGAACACTCACACGACAGACTATAGGATTATGAATACCAAATTGTTGGATTGCAATGGAAGCTCCATGAACTGCAGTACCACTTGTATTTTAACATTCCAAGCAGTTTGGCCTTGGTACCTGATATTGACTGAAACTGAAAGTGAGAACATCATCACATAATCCATGGCAAAAGAAATGAAGAAAACACATGAAATCCTTTTGTCAATAAGACATGAAAAAAATTTACTTACACAAACCTGTCATTTCAAATTTGAAGTCACCCCGTATTACAGAATCATATATTCTGGAAATAAGTTAACAACTTGAACTAGAGCTTGCAATTAATGTTGGAGGGAAGAATTGCTTCATGGTGTTATGAAGGTTACCCTGCCATTGGACTGTTGATTCATTTGGTTTAGCTTGGGTGTCACCTGGTCTCCATTACCAAATGTCTTCATTTTTGGACATTCAGCTATCTGTAGTTTCTCCAGAGCTGGGAATTCAATTGGATACCACCCTGAGCAAAAACAAGTGAGGCTGCCTATACCTTCAAGTTCCATGTTATACAAATTAGGAAACACTATCCTCTCGGCTGATTCTTCTTTTTCGCCTTCATCGTCATCTATGACGCAGCATTCTAAGTTTTGTAACCTCTGTAGCAAATGAGCTGCTGCGATATTCAAAATGCCTTTACATCTTTTCACCACCAACTCTTTTAGTTTACCGAAGAACTCGGCTGGTCGTACTTGACCATGACATATTTCAACAAATTTTGGATTAAAAGATATTTGCAATATCTCCAAGTTGTTGAAAGTAACATGTTGTATCCATTCTAGGGGTAGAACAACAGAAGAGAAGAAAGAATTATCGAAATATATGCAGGAGAATATGGGAATTCACGTCATAGTCTAATTCTGCTGGAACAAGAAAGGAAAGATCTATAAATGGATCAACTAAGAATCATTAAAAAAAAACCCAAATCAAACAAATAGACAAAGACGAACAGATATCGAAAATCTCTCAGAATTGAGGATTTTAACAAAGATGGCAACCTGGACAAGACATAGCTTCGAACAAGAACTGAAACTAATATAAGTCTGCCCTTGCATCTTCACCATAAAGTAGTAAGTAATTTTTTTTTTTTTTTTTTTCATTTGTTCAGTTTTTAGTCATCTGTATAGAACAAATTAACTCGATTCATGATAAGGGCATACTAGTGCTGTACATATTTTATTTCGTACAGAGGGATCTATGATCTGATGATGGCATGCACTTGTTTGAGGGCTTTTCCTCTTCATGAATGAACCAACTACCAATTCTGAAAATTTAATCAGCAGAGGTGAGGTATGTGATTAAATTTGGAATACAAGTTTTTAGTCTTGCTTTAAATCATGGCCCTGCAAGAACACACCCAGTTTTTACACTCAGTTTTTGAGTGGTCCTAGTGATGTTTCTATGCGTTGAATTCAATATGTATTTATACTTGTGCAAGCAAATTAGATTTACATATGGACTCTCGTCACATTCATTTTTTCATAAACAAGTTTCCTCACAACACTACTTACTACAAGGAGAATATATTTACGGTTCACGCACACTGTACTATTGATTATAAATACTAAATTGTTGCATTCCAAGCTCCTTGAACTTTAAGTACTTCTTGCATTCGAAGCAGTCTAGTTTGGAGCACAAGAGACTTAAACTGGAATAAATAACGTCATGATCGTGGTCCATGGCAAACAGATCAAGAAAATACACGAAATCCTTTTGCAATAGGACAAAGAAAACAATGAATAAAATTCAATGAAATAAAGAGAACCTGGAAAAATATGATGCATACCCCCTTTCTTTTATACAGTTAATTCTCAGTGGCAGTAATTTCAATTAATCTTCCTGGATATCTTGCCTCTTCCTTCCGAATCCTTTCCTGAGAAGGGAAAGAAATTCAACCTCCTTTACGGAATACTGGTACTATGTCTCCGTTTTGGCAAAATTCTAAAGAACTGTAAGCAAGTTATACTAGACATAGCTGTTCTTGGAAGAATTTCTGCAGGGTGTTGTTAAAGTTACGCATCCCTTGTTTTTTACCTTCTAGATTCATTTTGCCGAGTTTGGGTGTCACTTGGACTCCACAACCAAAGGTCTTCATTTTCCGACACTCAACTATCCTTACTGTCTCCAGAGCTGGAAATTCAACTGGACACCGCCCCGGGAAAAAAACAAGTGAGCATGTCTAGACCTAAGTTCCAAGGAGTACAAACTGAGAAACACAATCCTTTCAGCTGATTCGTCTTCCTCAATCATGACAATTTCTTGCATCGCTGAACACCATGATACATTCAGTTTCTTGAGCAGCACCAAGCTTTTGGCAATGGAGCTTGTGAGGAGGTTTACTAATTTATCACAGCTCTCAACATTTATCTCAGTCAGATTTCCCAAACCTTTGGTGTGACATTTTTTCCACAGAACTATCTCCTTTTCCTGCTAGTCTTCTTCCTTCCCAAAAACCTCCTCTAAATTACGGCAATCACTAACCTCGATTTTTTCCAAAGAAATAAGGCTCTGTAGTAGAGCTTGTGGAAATGTCACCCTTCTATATATGTGTCATCTTCGGTAGATTCGCCAATTTTATTCCTTCCAATGAGGAGAGAAGCTGGGATTCTTCATTCACAATTTCAAGCCCGTCGATATCAAACACTTCTATCACTGACGTGCAGCTTTGTACGGAGATTTCATTTAGATATTGTAATCTCTGTAGCAAATGAGACGAGACCACGTGTAAAATGCTGGCACACTTAGTCACGGTTAACGCTCTTAGTTTACTGAAGGCCTCAGCTGAGTGCAAACCATGGCATATTTCAACAAAGTTATGATTATTATAGATGCAACAAATACATCCAAGTTGGGTAAAGTTACATGCGGTGCGGAATTTGATGCGCCAATGAGAGATTTTACCGTATAGCAGCATCTGACAATTAATTCTTTCAAATCTGTGAACCTTTCACTAACTAGATCACCAATGATATTCTCTCCAGCAATATTATTCTGGGTTAGATCCTCGCTCCTCTTCAAAAGATCTTTCACCCAACAAGGAAGTGGTGAAAACCTCATGATATGCGAGAGAATCACCCCTCTGACGAAGCTTTCGGTACTGAGTATTGTTTCATGATACTCGTCATATGTAACGCCAATTGACAAAGTAAAGGCTGTTTAGATTTTTGAACGAAAGGAAGTCAGGATAGGGACTGCATTTTGGGATATTAATCATCAACTTTGTCAATCGAGACAAGTCTTGTACCTCCGCAAGCGCGGCATTGTTTCCAAAACCCCAATCTATAAAACATTCAAACATGCGCAACTCCTCTAATTTACCGAGGCATGATATGACACCCCGTGATATTAGTTTTACGTTGTGATAGTAATTCATCTGTAGCAGCCTTAGATGACTTAACTGGCCAAAATTTGGGGGGATCTCCTTGATATCAGTATATGGAAGATTAAGAATCTCTAGTTGAATTAACTCTCCAATTACAGACAGGTCACCAAATTTGCTGTGACTAAGGCACAAGTTTCTGAGGTTAGCAAGGAATGAAAGTGACCGAGGCAGTGACAAGAGTTGGATGTCACTCAAGTCTAGAACATTCAGATCTGTCATTCCTTGAAAGAAATTGTCAGGTATTACCAATGCAGGACTTTGCTGCAGCAATAAAGCTGGCAGCTTGGGCATTCCAACCCATGATCCGATAGCTTGTGAATATCATTAGATATCAATGAGATTCCTGTGAGATCTTCATACGTGTTTCTGCTTGGCCAACCTTGTTGTCTAATTCCAGCGTTCACCATGAAAATGTTATCATGTTCAGAAGCCATCGATATTGCAAAATCGAGAACAACGTCATGCATCTGAACAAAACCTCTCTGGTCACCCATTATCAAAAAAGAAGAGGTAAGGGTACTTACAACAGCATGTGCTCTATTTCTAGCTTCCTCGGCCGTATCCACGTTTTGAAACCAGCTCAGATCGATTCCATATCTCGCCGACACTTCAACTGGAATTTTGAAATCCTCCGGAAATAAGCTGCAGAATAAGAAGAGTGATTTCTCCTGTTGGCTTTCTAGATAATTGTAGCTCAGCTCCAGACTTGCAATTACGTTTTTATGCATTCCTTGGATGTATGTTGTGCTGGACTTATTAAGCCGTTGTTCTGCGTCTTTCCACACTAGCTTGCCCTTGTTCTTCAATGCTCTTCCTACGGCCAAAATTGCAATTGGCAACCCACCACATTTATCGGCCACTTTTTTTGCAATGGGCTTATCTCAGAATCATCAACAAACTGACCGGCAACCTCTTTGAAAAGGGCCCAAGATTCTCACTTCGATAAAGTGCTAATTTCAAAAGGTTTAGGATCCATTTGATGGCAGACGTCTTTGATTCGAGAGGTTAGCACAATCATACAGCCTCTATGATTTTCCCCACAAGGAATGACAATTGTATCCAATTCAACCGGTTCCCATATATCGTCTAATATGGCAAGGATCCGCTTCTCCACCTTGATTCTTGCCCACAAAAATCGAGCTCTTGCTGACAAGGTACTGCCAGAAAGTGACTGACCTGTTAACATGTTAGCGATTTCCTCCGGAATCATCTCATTACTCGGGTTCCGGGATACAACCGCCATAGCCACTTCATCAAATAGATTGCCTTCTTTTGCTTATTGGCCAATTTCCTTCACTAACGTGGTCTTGCCCACACCCGCCCATCCCACATAGTCCAATTATGCTGACACTTTCGTCATTCAGGGCCTCCATTATTTGCTTCATGATCAACTTTCTCGATTCAAAGTTTCTGAAAATTCCCAGAGATGAAGAAATAATTCCTGTTGGAGGAGCAGGACCAGACACATTCTCGAATTTCCCCTCTTCTTGGAGTTCCGAAATCACTACAGTCTTCTTCTGTGCCTCCTTGCTGAATATTTAACGTGAGCGGAGATTCATGCACCATCCTAGGACGCATTTCTTGTTTGCTTTGACTTGGTCTTCCAAAAACTTTTTAGCTTCGGCAGTGATCTTGTCAACTTCTTCTATCCATCTTCGAACACCAGCTTCAATTGTTTCTCCCTTTCTTTTTGCAGCATCAATTTTTCCTTGCACCCTTTCTCTCATGCCTGCGAATTTCTTAGCTTGTTTGGTTAATGCTTTGATGTTGTCATTGTATCTACACAAGTATCCTGACCGACAGCTTACTGTCTTGTCAAAAACATTCCCCGCAATACTCCCGATAATTGAAGAAACAATTTTGCATGAACAAATTTTTATTTCTTTAATTCTGAGTGATCAAGGAATGATAGGAATTTTCTTGTGGAAATTGAATTTGGAACGAATAATTTTGCAGTACAGGGACGAAAAAGTCACTGAAAAAAAAATAGCATACAGAAGGAGAGAGAAATAATAAAATCCCAAGAGACAACGGGGTAAATTAATATTATCTAAGGCCAAGGTCTTGACCTCGTTGCTATAACCAAGTTAACGTATAAAAAGAAAATCTGTCAAGGCAGGAAGAGTTGACACTTGGAGCTGGTGGCCCCGGAATTGACCATTGTCCTCCGCCTCCTGAACCCAACAACTAGAGCCAGGGAGGGTTTCATTTAAACATTACTTTTAAATTATAAACAACTTGACTAGACATCGAACTTATTACTTTCCCATATAGTTCTCAAGAAGAAAATAAATACTGGATGGGGCTGTGTGAATTGAAAAGATTCCTCTGAATGATATTCACCAATCAATCAATAGAAAGCAGTTCTCCATATGAAGAAGTGCAAGTGCAGCTGGTCAGTTCTCTCACTCTCTTTTTTAATTTTTTTTTTCCTATTATTAATAAGATAATTTTATCACGGTTAGAACGTAACAGGCTAACCGCTCCCACAATTTCCTTCAATATTAAAAATAATTGCAAGTGGATGATTGATGTACATGAATTAATTGTCAATTTGTCAAAGCACAAGCAAAGCCAGTGCTGTATTTTTCTTACATTTAAATGATAATAAACAACTTGATTAGACATCTATTTTATCACTTTCGTAAAATAGTTTTCGAGTGGAAATAAATATTAGGTATGGGGTTTCTGAATTGAAAAGATACCTTTGGATGACATTGACCCAATCAATCAAGAGAAAGCATTTTCCATATTAAACAGTGTAAGTGCAAGTGGAATGCACTGGTCAGTTCTGTTTTTTATTATTAATTCCTCTGTCTAAGATAATTTTGTCATGGTTAGAAAGTAACCGGCTAACCGCTCCATCCATTTCCTTCGATATTAAAAATTATTGCATGTGGATGATTGATGGTCCATGAGTTAATTGTCAGTTGGTCAAAGCAAAAGCAAACAAAGCCGGTACTGTTTTTTCTTATTCCTTTCTCTTCCTCTAGGTTTTGGACTCTGCAATTTCAAGTGTCGCAATTCAGTAGTATATGGTTCTTATCATTATTATTATTATTATTATTATCATTATTATTATTATTATTATTTTTCCAAATTTACAAATTAAGCCACGGATCACGTATAGATGCAATCTGTGGATGATGGGGTGTCTTTAGAAGCTAGTTTAGGTGCATTCAGATTTGCTGTCGTAAATAAGTAAAACAGTTGAAGTTGTTATTTAAGTTGGAAGGAAACAGAACAATACAGCTGGAAAACTTGCATTCCTTCGGGGCATATATCTGAGTGTATACAATTCTGTTTAAGTCATATGAGTACTTGTTTTGAAGCTGTGAAAGAGCTCCTGTTTCTTGTAATTTTCATTCTTGAAAAAAAAGCTTTCCCTCTGTGTTGTGATCCGTGGATATAGGCCTTGTGCTGAACCACGTAAATTGTGCTCTTGATCTGTTTGTTACTTTGATTCTCTGGTTTTAGGTGTTTGTTCTTGACTTGTTTGTGATCATTCAAGTAATCTTGGATCTGAATATTGCCTAAAAACTCAACACAATCGTACATGACAGACGCAAATCACCTAAATCTTAAATGTTTTTTTCCGCTCAATATATACAGACATATTTATCTCCCAATTAAAATAAATAATTTACTCTCTCTATATATATGTATGCATATAAAAGACTGCCACTGCATCTGCTTGGAAGAGAATAATTAGTTAAACAATTTTGTAAGAGATGGGAACGAAGTTGTCAAAAGAGGATGGAACTTCAACGTCATTAAAACCAAGTGAAAACGCAGCAGCCAGATTAAAACAACAGAAGAAGATGCAGCAGCAATAGCTCCGGTCTGTGATCGTGAAGCTAAGAAAACATCTGTACTACAAGTTTATTGTGCCATAGTTCAAGATGCAGACTCACCAATCGACATGTCTTCCATTGACAATCTGTTTGATCAGCTCTGTGTTGGAGTATTTTAAACCAAAATATAAAGGCAAGTTCTCCATCTACTGTTCGCACTTTTAGATTGACACATCTATATTTTAAGTAATTTATTTAATTTTGCACCAAAACAACATTAACTGTTAAGCTTGAAATAGTAGACTATATATTGCTTGAAACAGTATTTTATAAAGTGTGGACTTGGGCATTCGCCTGAAAATTTTTATTCATATAAATGATCAGTCATTTGATATTATTACCATCATATATTATTACAAATACAGGAGTATTGGGTTGAGAAGGATTCTGGCAGCAACAGCTTCACGTTGTTTGCAAGGGATATGTCGATCATTTGGACAGACGACCGCCATTACTGGAAATGGACTCCAGTGGGAGAGACAAGGTAATATTTATCAACAACAAAGAAATTAATCAATTAGATTAATCAAGGACATGTTTGGAACTGGATTACCCAGAAGAAGGTGAATAATAACATTTCTATTAATAGAATTTGTACGTTGTGATTTGCAATTGCCGGCAGAGATGTAATGGTGGTTGCGGCTGAACTAATTGATGTATGTTGGCTGGAAGTAAGAGCGAAATTTGATACCAAGAAACTCTCTCCAGGAATTACATACGAGGTTGCATTTGTGGTGCTGTTGAAGGAGGAAAGTTACGGATGGGAAGTTCCATTAAGCCCGGAAATGCAACTCGAAAATGGAATCAAGCAACAACGAAGAAATAATTTGGTAACAAAACCAAGAAATCGATGGATAGAAATCCTAGTTGGGCAGTTTATCACTGCACCTGAAAACGATGGGGAGATGAGAATCTCTCTGGCGGATCATATAGGCAGACAATGGAAGGGAGGACTAATTATCAAAGGAATCCTCATTCAACCAAAGATTTAATCAAGCATCGTATCAGTAATTAGAAATTTTCCATTGCCGCAGTTTATTTATCACATCTGTAATTTTAAATAATCAGCATCATCGAGTTTGGCGGCTAATTTTTATCAAGAACTCTGCATTTATATTTTTGAGTTTTGGGGTGTCATTTGCTCCAAACAGCATGTAACTTTATTTAGCGCTAGGAATTCTGAGCTAAGAGCATACATAGTAATTATACCCACCATTTTTTTTTTTAATTCTAGGATCAAGTGCAATAATTGGACAACTATATTATTGGCAAAAACAGAATAAAGATAAGACAAGCAGAAAAATCATGGAGTGCAGGATCAGTTTTTGGTGCAAACCAAGCGGGCAATAAATTCATGAATATTTTTATCAGAACTTTCTCTTCAGCCATGGCTTTTTTTTGCCAATTTCCTCCATTTTCCTGCATTCTTTTTTATCTCTTCCTCTCTCTCGCGCTCCAATATTTCCCTTGTGCAGCATTCAACTGCTGCTATTCTAAAAATTCCTTTGTCATCAGCTGAAGCTTGAAGTTTCATTTTCCAAACATCCATAATATAGTGAGCATTAGTGCTTTGGTCCGTACAGCCGCTGTCTGTGACAAAACATCTAGTTGCTTCTTGTGCCAAATACTCTAACTGCGGACACCAATCCACGCCTTTCCGGAATGTCTCCTCCAAAACAGTTATCAGAAGTTTAACTTGTTCGGATGCTCTATTTTTCCCTTGCTTTCAGGCCCCAAGCCAATCCTTCCATTTTCTCTGCTTTCAGGACATAAACAAACAGATCTTTCTGCCCGATTGTCTAACCATTTAATGCAAGCATCAGTATTGCCAGACTCTCGAATGATACATAAACAAGTGACCTTTTTGCTTGATTGTTCAACCATTTAATGCAAGCATCAGTATTTGGCTTGAAGATGCTCAAAACCGTAGTATTTATCAACGTCGAGTTAATTATATTAGTACATTGATGGTATAGCAGGTCCAACTGTCCTCATTGACCAGAGTTTCTTCAGCCATTCAGCTTCCTGAAAGAAAATGGAAAAAAATTCTGATCGTTTAATATTCATTTCAATTTTAAAATAATAATAAAAATAAATAAAAAAAATAAAAGAAGAAGAAAAAACTTGATGGGTAGTACAGAAAGTTGCTCCAATTTATTCAATTACCGGTTCCTCCAACTCATGAAGCGTATTGCAAAGAACCCAATCAGCTTTGTCAATATCAGCAAATTGGCATGTCACTAACATATCAAGGCATGCAGGATATGACACGAAATCGTAAATGAAAGAAGGAATGTCAAGAGGCTCAAGTGGAGGTACTCAAGGCAGAAAAAATTCGCGGCCCGTAAGTGGAAGTTTTAGCAATTCATATTGACATGATAATATATGCTATCATCACCAGAAGACTTGAGTGAGAAACGCAGCCCCAACCAATCCAAACTTGTTTGCAACATCAATAGCCCAAGTCAAAAATGAAACATACACAATGCGGACAACCTGAACCACTCAATCTTTTAAGAATGTAGATGTCTTGTTGCATTAACTTTTAATCATTGAATGCATATGCAAATTTAGCTGACATGGACAGACAGACTGCATGATTAGATCCCTAAAATGAGACACAAGTTTGTCACATGGCTTTTGCAAGTGATAGAAGATGCAAATTTCTGCCTTACTACTACTACTTGTAACAATATTGTTTTAAATTATAATTACGGAACACACGACCTAATTAGTTGAATGTGGGAGGAGAGACAAACAATTTGTTTATTTATAAAACAAACAAATTGGGAAATGGAAATAATAACAACTGTAATGAGATAAAAGAGATGAGAAAAGAAACTTGTTCATTTGTACAGGGTGTATAGATATATTAACTTACATAAGCTTATTGAATTAAAATAGGATATAAATTTTTATTCATTACTTCTATTAATTCAGCTTTTAATACTGTTAACTATATATTTATCTGTCATTTATATTATTAAATGGGATGAAATCAAATTCAATATTGTCAATTCTTCAGTCTTTTTAATCACTTTCTTTCTCATGATCTTCCCGCATGGCTTTTACGGACTCTTCAAGTTCCTCCATTCCCATACCATCACTTTATTGGCTCATATCCCACCATTTTTCTTCACTCTCTTTCCTCAATTAATTACCAAGGAAGCAGCAACATTTTGCCCTGTAATTTTCCTTATTTAAGAATTATTACGCAACTAAAAAATAGCAGTAATTTATAATAAAAACAGAGGTTCAATGATTGGCTTTTGATATGACCGCCAATTTTCTTGCTAGAGTGCGAGTTCATGGTGGCAGTAGCGGTGGCAGTCTGTAGTGGCTTTCAGTTCATTGTTTATTATGCATGTTCCTAATCGGCTTTTGGGCTAGGAATGATTTAATAAAGCCCAACCCAGCCAGCTTTTGGTCTCTTCCAAGTAAATTAAACCTGTGACGTGTTTAAACAAAAACAAATGAGAGTACTTCTGTTCTCAGGTAAAAGATCGATCATGCTTCAACAGTAGCGTTCCGTTAAATCCCGGGAAAGGATGTTACCTACCACAAAGGAATCAATGGGATGGGAGAAGTCTTGAACACTTCTTCTCTTGCCTTAACTGAAGGCAGCCAAAATATGTAATTTGTCGCTGGTGAAATCATTAAGCAACCACATTGTCCTTGACTTGAAAACGTTCAAAATGCTTCTCTTAAAGTCAAGAAAAATGCAGCCAATGTCATGCTTCCTAAGTTTCGAGTATTTCTCCGAAAGCGAGACCAAGACTGACCTCGCCCGTTTGGTTAGCCAGAGGTCGCCAATAGGTCCAACAATATTGTCATGCTGCTTAAGTCAAAGCTATTCCCATTGATTTTCTGCCCAGAACTTAGCTTAGGGTTGAAGTTGAGCTTGGCTTGCTTCGCTTCAGGGAATACCATCACTTGACTGCTTGCCGCTGCGAAGGAGAGGGGCAGTTTCTTTGCGGAAAGGAGTTTCAGTTAGTTATGCACAGAACTTGTTAATGTTATCGGCAGCCATAATAAAGGTTGGGAAATGACTTTGTGATGTGGAGATTAGCTTATGTGCTGTTTTGTAGGATGTGGCTTTTGTCTGAGCTGTTTGGTTTGTAGGGGAGTATTTGTATTGTTATTTCTCTATGTTTGTAAATATACTATCATAGTGAAATAATACTTGATCTTGCTGTAGAGACAGATACCGGAAATCATTTCCATCTTATTTAACATGGATGAAAAAGGGTAGAAGATTCTTACGGACAAAGAAAATTTGAAACTAATGGTTGTACACACAAATAAACACACACCGCCGTCTGCCAACATTGTATTGCCAATGGTAAGAAGGCAAGCTTCTAAAATCTCCTATTCAATGGCTTGCCATGTTTAGAAGTTGAAGCAGAATCCTTTCTTGCAAACCCAATATTCTTTGAGGGCGCCGCACTGCAAATAAGGAAAATGTTTACCCTCATCTTGAGATTAACAACACGCAGACACTAATGATATTACATAAATTAACAGATATGGACAGCCGATGATATTACCTACAATTCCTTTGCACAGCATTCTTCCTCATGGCTGTGAGATTTTTGACTTCTTGACTGTTCAAAAGAAGAGGATAAATATAAAGTTAATGTAAAACTCATCTGGACAAAGTGAAATCTTTAGACCACTCAGTCAAGACCAAGTGACTACCCAATTATAGAACACAAGATTAGAAACAAAAGGCAGGAATTTTGCAGTCTCATAGACTTTTAGGATTGCATACTTGTAGTTTTTGTGAGATTTAAATCAGAGATCCATTCCTATAAGTGGCAGAATTAAAGATTGGTGGCCGTCAAAATAACTAAAAACTGAAACCAAGGTCATCTCATGGATTTGTATTCTGAAATGATTGTGTTTTGGCTCCATGTCTGTTGGAGAGCCCCAACAAGATAATGATTTGTATGTATATGAAACATAAAAAAGATGGGCACTGTTCAAACTATAAAGGGATCACCAATCAAGCCTTCAAGAAAGAAACTGTTTGTTCCATGGTCAAAATTTGCACTACCATTTTCATAGCCCCGCAGAAAAACAATTCAAACTATTAAACCACATTGAAAATATTACCTTTTAAGAAAATCCATTTTTGCCTTCTTCATCAAGTTGCTCTTCCCACAAGAAAGACCATATCCGGGTCCACTGCCTGCAAAGAATTACCAAAAATAGATGAACAGAATAATAAATAAACCCTTCAAGCCCCATGTCAGCCTGCATAAAGTCCTATAAGGTCCTGGACTCTTGGTGACAAGTAACAGGAACAGACACAAACACAAGAGAACCAAGCACAACAGAGTAAAAAATTTACCAAAGCTTCTTTTGTTGCTTGAAGGTGGAACCTTTTCACAAATGCGAATTTTCCGACTTTGTTTTCCTGCAAAAGTCATGCATGAGGTAAGAATTTTGAATGTCCACTGTTAAGATGGACAAATACCTTCACAGTAACATATGTTATGCAAACTGTTTGTTCATTAGATTACTTATTCATCCACAGAGGTAAGGAAAGGAGCCGGACAAGAATAACCTGTGTGTAATACATGCCAACAAAATATTTCTTCCCTCTTTCTCCTTCCATAACCACAGCTGCAATATGGGTAGGACCGTAGGGGTGGGCAATGTAAAACATTCCTATAACAAACTCACTTTCCCAATTTAAACGTATAGAAATTCTCTCTAAAAAATAGAAACCTAACAATAAGCATACGCCAATGTGGTCTCAATAGAGACATGCAAACTTAATGCACTTCACCAAACAACCCAGGACAGAAAAATACAAATCAACCCCCTAAAACAATCCCCAGTCAAATTCTGGAAACTGACATAATTAGATTAGTATAATTATCTCATGTGAACTACACTTGAAAAATCTTGATAGCCATATGGTACATTTCCTTTATTTATCCCTCTATAGTCAACCATACAACTTAACTACCATTCCATCATCTTAAAGTAAAAACATACTTGTTCTAGGTGGGGAAACAAACATGCCGACTTGACATCCAAACACAATGTTAACAGGATAAATTCCATAGAAATGGAGTTTGATAGATTTTTTTCACAACATTAAACTGGGACACATCAACAAAATGGGGTTTCAACTGAAAAGTAAAATTCAATATTTGAGTCAAGGAAATCGACTTTACCTCTAATACCATACTTCCGTTACAAGCACAAAGTTGTGAATAAATAGAATTTCAGAAAAATATTGGAAACCAAATTTTCACTTTAGCTCCATATTTCTGCCACGCGAAGGAAAATTTTCAATCTTGAAATAAAAGTTTATAGATTTCAAATTTGAACCTAACTGCAGAGGTTCATAAAACTGAAGCATAGCTCTAATCAATCTGATAACCAGCCAAAAGCTCAATATAATACATTATAAAAACAAATGAAACAAATCCACATATCAGCAGGGCTTTATTATATGAAACAGCTACTTAAAAATATCTACTTGAGATGGCAGAACAATTTTAGTAATGAATGAAAATTTTTGTTTGCATAATAAGAAGTAAATGCCAGAAGATACGCTACATGGCTCCACACATTTAACATATCTGATTTTGAAGGGCATTGATATGCCTAGGGAAATGAATAGAACTGCAGCCAATGGCCATCGGTTGATGCTAGTCTTGACACAACAGGGTCAGGGGGGGTACTTCAATAAGGTCCTAACTTTCAGGATTTACTACATCAAGGGACTTCTCAAAAACTTGACAAAACATTTGTTTTCTGATGCCAGTTACTTGATCACTGCACAAGACTATGGCCACCTAAATACAAATCTGATCTGTGATATAAATATTATTCCACCAAATTCATCATAATAAGACTCTAAAACATAAATATATCATACTGAATTGAAAGCAATAATCATCAAAGCAAGTTTTTAAATGATTTCAATGAATAAGAACATACGAGCATCTGCTTTCTCGTACAATTTCTTCATACGATTGACTGCTGTCATTTCAGCCTCATACACGTCCTTCATTTTTGCCTACAAATAAATCACCTCAGTAATCCATGAGAGAATTGATATTTCTTTGCTTAGGTGACATTATTGTTACCCAACTTACCCTCAAGACCACAAAGCAACCTACACAAAAAGAAAACAGCAGAAATATAATAATTTTTCTTTTAAAAAGATTTTTACTGAAAGAAAATTACCTCATACAACTGTTTCCATCTAAAAGCCACTTTCTTTTCCTTCATCCTCTCAATTACAAGATTAAAGCTCCTTTCACCAAAATCTTTCCTATAGAATTGCTGCCAGACCTTATCAGTCACTGGACTAAGATCTCTTCCCTACAAGATTTACACAGCATAAGGTAACTGCAGTAAGCACAGCCAAAATATAATATCACAGAAGTCATTTGAAGACTATCTTACTACTGAACAATTCTCCACATGCATCAGCTGGTCAGTTGTACAGTGCGGCAAAATGCGCGCCAGAAGATGTATATCAGTTTCACCAACATCTCCAAGATACCTAACGTTATCTATGGCAACTGTAACACAAAGATCAACCAATGATGGAACTTCCCTACGAGGCCTCATATTTCTAATATTTCTCTTCTCAATCATCTTACAGGATCTTTCCACTTCTGGGAATGCCCTGTTAGACTAGCACAAAGAATACAATCAATTCTCATAATATCAATCAATTGTGTTAAACAACAGACTAATCATCAACATATTAAGCTGATATCAAGTAACTAAGTAAGCCAAGTTAAGAACAAGCTCAACCATAATTAATCCAATAGTTTTCTGGCACTTGTGATTTCAAATTCAATTTTGATTTCTTTTACAATAAAAGATGTATAATGTCACAAAGTTAAACGATCTCCAGAAACAGAACTTCCAAATCAAAAACGAAAACAATACCCAATATCAGTATAGAAAAAAAAATCCAACAGATATGATATAATTCCACAATCAATAGTCAATACGATCATATTTACCTCCCAAATAAAAATAAAAAGAACAAGCGAACTTCGTAATTAAGGGGAAAAAATTAACGGACGAAAGAAAAAGAATATGTATATATAAGCGCGTGCATAAGTAGGCGTGTTGAGAGCTGACCAACTGATCGAAGACGAAGACGGGTGCGATTAAAGGAATCCAACACGATGATAAAACTAAAATCTAAACATAAACAGCCTTTTGTAGATTGTGCTAACGTGCACCGCATCTACGCCACTTTTCAGGAGTTTTTACGTTTAAGTCCCTATTATTTTTCAGAATTTGTTAAATAAATAAAATTTATGTTTGCAGGAAACGGGTGCAGGGGTGGGCAAAATCGATTCGGTCGATTCCACGTGATCAAATCCTATCTTATTTTATAGAGTATTCTATTTTTTAATTTCATTCGATTTCGATTCGGTTCTAGTTTTAAAATAAAGTATTTTATTTATTAATTATTTTAATTTTATAATTTTTAATTTTTAAAAAAAATTTTAATTAATTATATTTAATTATACAAATAATAAAATAAATAAATAAAAATTAAATGATTGAAAGATAATAAAAATAATTTATAAAAAAATTAATATATATTAATTTATTTAAAAAATATTATATTAATATTTGACTTAATATTACATATTATAAAAAAATAAATTTATTTTT
>CP135531.1:12661779-12713119 GCA_032402905.1 Khaya senegalensis | reverse complement strand
AAATCTCTGAGATGAAAACGAAATTTTTTAATTGAAAAAAATAAATACACATATGTAAAATTAGTTCTATGAGAATGAGTTACAATTCTTTCTTCTTCTTGTTTTTTTTTAAATATTCAGTTTGTTGAAAAACATAAAAACCACTTCAAGAAAAGTGGGGGAAAGGAAGTTGCGTATACTTGAAAATGATAAGGGAACTGCAGGTACTAAACTACATTTATATAGTATGCTTGAAAATGAAAAGGGAAGTTGCGTATACTATATTTATGCTCTTGTTAAACTCGTAGGCTGTAAAGAGGACTGCAGGCACCTTTTTGCTTTGTCTCGATAACTCTTACAGTGCTTGAGCACTGCAAAAGATAGCTTTGGACTGGACTCAGGTTCTCCTTACAAGAGAATTGTTATGCGCTGTATTCGTCAACATGTCATGCGTCACTGGTATCCCAAAATCTTTCTTTCTTGCATAAAAGGTCTCCGCTTTGGAATCCATATATACGCTTATGTTACCAAAGCTTTATATCTGCCTATCATTATACATCCTCCCAGCATTAGGCTTAAATCCCAACCCATTCTCCCGTATGCATATGCCATCTTTTCCAGCTTCTTCTCCTCTAGAAAGCTCCATGCTCTCTCTTTACCATTCCTCAGATCTTCATCAGTCCTTGTACAAAATCGCCCTGCTATTTTCACAAGCAAATTTATATTATACTGCATGTCAGAAACGGGAGTTTCTCCCCCGCCTTATTCAAATTCTCCAATTTCTTCAAAACCATAGCCTGTAGCCCTCGCATATCAATCTCGTTCTGAACAACATGGTGTCGTTTCTTCGCCTGGATGTCAATTATATACTCCTCCCTCTTCCTTCCCTTTGGTTGCTTTTCCTTCTGTACTGATCCCGTTGGTTGCTGTGGCCCCACAGAACTCTCCGGAAACCTTGCTGCTGTTTTATCTTGTAATATTATGAACCCTAATCCGATTTTTTTATTCGTTGGCCTCTTCTTCACTTCAATTGGCTTGACAGTCCCTTTAATAGCCCATCCTCTCAAAGTACCTCCTCCCAATTCCCTTTGTATGCTCCTCAAAATTCCCAATCCTGAACCCCGTTTCTCTGCATTCTTCACCAAATTGACTTTCTTCCTCTACTTTCAACCTCTTCATCGCCGGAGCCTCATTTACCGCCCCCTCCCGACGCCGTTGGCAAACAACTATCCGACGGGTCCGACACTTTCGTTCTCCTGGCAAGCGTGTGTAGTTGGAAGAATTAAAGAAAATATTATAATTGATAAGCTATGTCTTGCCATGCATATGTCGTCTAATTACGGTCTTCATACCGATTTTACTTGTCATTTTTTATTTTACTTAAAAACTGTAAATTACCGTTGCCAGTCCTACCCAAACCAAACCGAGCAATGAATCATTTTACTCAATCACAACCCCAGGTTGATTGGGCAGGGCCACTGTCGGGCTATGTCGGCCACTGGAATCCAATCTTAAGCCCGAAAGAATTTTCTATTTCGAGCCCGCCTTTTGTTTTTCCATAGCTCAATTTGACGAATTATAATTGAAACCATACTGGGTCTTATCATATCAAAATATATGGCCCAAATAGCACTAAAGAATCTACCGCCTGACCTCCCCATGAACTGCTGCATCGGTTAAGACTCAAGTGTTAAAACAGCATATTAAATGGTAGTATAAATTCCCAGGATGGTCCAATAATTTTGCTTTATTGCCCACTCATACTGAATTGGGGAAAATTTTGAATTTCTTTTTGTAATATTTAAAAAAAAAAAATATTAGGCTTGTTTTGTAGCCCAATTCACATTAATCGCTCTAAGCATTTCTCGCAAACTAAAAATTTCAGTTTCTAAAGGCTGCTTCCTTTTCTTTTGCTTTCATATGAGCGACCGGGACAGGACACAAAACCCCTATGTTATTACCGAAAACTGAAAATAACAATTCGCATGCCAACGAATTTTCGCAGTTGTCCTACCACAATCTTCAAGAATAATCAAAACCTGGGCATCCTCAAATTTCAAGGATTCATGATTTCATGCCTGCGATACCAACGGAGGGACAAATCTGCAACCTTGAAGAGTCTGCTCAAAGATATGACCCACTTTCAGCAGTTTTCCCTGCATGCATGATAACCCAATTGATTTCAACTAAAGCTTCTACGTATCAGCAATTTGACTCAGCCCAGCAGACAATGAAATATTCACTCATTCATCAGAAAGAAAGTGCAACTATTAAAAGCAAGATTATGCAGAGTATATCCATTGTCTGTACCTCGTCAAATGCTGGACCAATCATTTGAAGACCAACGGGAAGTCCAGCAGGCCCCCCTTCAGTTAATCCACATGGCAAAACCAGTGCCGGTAGCCCTGCCAAGTTCACATTAACCTGCAGCAAGAGTAAAAATCACAAAATGAATAAACAAAATTGAAAGCGGTTGCCACTTAAAGCTTTGCCACGAATGCTATTAGCAAATAATTACAACTTCAAAAGGAAACATTTCCAGGGTGGTAAATTGGAAAAGAGAATCTAAATATGGCAGATCATGCAGTCAGAGATTCTTACAGTCATGATATCGCCTGCATACATTGCCAGTGGGTCATTTTTCTTATCACCTGTAAACATCACAAGTAATCAGGTTACTTCAGTCTAAAATAATTGCAAAAACATACTATTAATCCAAAAGTTAAATTCTTAATCTGTATGCCTAACTGAACAACATAAGACGAAAGAAAAGCGAGAAAAATACCAATCTTATATGCAGCTGAAGGGGCAGCAGGAGAAATTAGAATATCATTTCCATCCAAAGCTGTCTTGAAGCTTGTCTTAATTAAGGTCCTCACCTGAAACACTAATGACACTCATAAATTTATTCTTGCACACCAAAAAATTTGTTTTGGTGATCATGAATGTTAAAAGAAAACAGCCAGATAATGGACAACTAATAAAGTGACTTTCCGCATGCCATGATCAAATTCCAATCAGGATAGGTGCGAGACTAGTTTAGAATGGGAAAAGTTCTAATAACATCATTTTAACTCCCTAGCCCAGTGATTTCCCTAATACAAGTGCCACAAGTCAAAGTTTGTCACTGAAATCATTATGAGAGATTTTTGGTTCTCCAGAGCAAAAGTCAGGAAACTGGGGCAGGTTCTCCTGGCCATCCTAGGCATTTTCATCAGGTTACAGCCCATTATCCCTCCTATAGATGGATACATTAACAAAATGGTACCTGCTGGGCACGCTTATAATATGCATCATAGTAACCAGCTGAAAGGCCATATGTTCCCATCAAAATTCGCATTTTGACCTGCAAAAAGTTTGTAAACTATTTAATTAACACTCCTCATGGATTCAAATACATGTTAGACTTTTCCTCTGAGCAAAGTAGCAACTAGCTATAAACATCTCCCCCAATAAATCTTAAAAAAAAAAAATTCACATATCTATGACTAATTGACAGTATAAATATGTGACAAGCAGTGGCCCCATAAACTCAAGAACATTTAAAAACATTATGCTCTACACATCTTATAGCAACTCAGATGCATACCTCAGGCCCAAATCCTTTTGCTCTAGAATCTCCATAAAGTGTATTTATCTCAGTGGCAGCAGCTTGGCTCCCGTACCTGCATATTGAAGAAAATGATGAAGGTAGGAAGTCAGAGTTTATCAATATACTATGTTATTAATGGAAACAGGTTAACAAAGCAAAATATCTTTCTTCTCCCCCTTCCATCTCTATAAATTCATAAATAAAAGTAAAACTCTATTGTCTAACAAAAATCGGGCCAAATAATTTACGCACAATGTGCAGATCAAAAAACCAAAGAGCGATTAATAAATGAGAATCACCTGACACCATCATAACGGGATAAGTTGGAAGAAGATTCAGATGAAGCTAGAATATAGTAGGCTGGTAATCCGAGGGAGAAGGATGGCAATGATACCTGCAAATTAGTTAAAGAAAAAGAAAAAAAAAACTAATAAATAATACGATGTGCGCAAACTTCAAAATACAAGTATCAAGGATATAAGAGGCACCTCTGACAAAGTACATCCTAATTCTTCCAAGTGCAAAACAGCACCAAGGATTGCTGATTTTACTCCACTATCAACGCCATTATCAAGAGTTTCACGTATCACACCAACCCTGAGTCCCTTTAATGGTTTGGATTCCACAAGTGTGGTGGAAATAAATTGAGATGTGAAATCAGGCACCTCCTGAAAAGTGATATTTATGCAAAGTTGAAACATAACACTTGAGAGGTATGCTATAAACTAATGAAACGAATGCACAATCAGGACCAGCCAGAACTTCATAAGCTAAACCTAAAGCCAAAGTAACCAAAAATATTTGCAGCCAGACCGTGATGCATAATGACAAAATTAGATGGCTTAAAATTCTTAATTGTGACTCTTCAACTGACAATAGTGACATTAATCTTAGCTGTCCCAAATATAAACACCATAAGGACAATACAATTCAGCTGTTTCCCTTAGCATACATGGGTTTGCTAATTTCATCTATTTAAGCATGAGAATTACCAAAAATTTTTTGACAGGCAACTACTAGAAGGCTACAAATCATAATCTGCTCCTCTGGCAAGCATCTGATGAGAGTACTACATACCTCATCTGCATCCAAAAAGAAAAGGAGGATCAAAGAATACATACATGCTTGCTACTGGTGGCATCAAGTCTATCATGACCTGAAATTGCACTGAGAAGAATCCCTGTATCAGCAACTGATGAACCAAAGCAACCTATGACATCGAGTGATGACGCATATGCCATGAGTCCATATCTTGAGACGCGCCCATATGTTGGTTTCAGCCCAACAACACCACAAAATGATGCTGGCTGCCTGACACTTCCACCAGTATCACTTCCCAGTGACACTACACATTGCCTAGCAGAGACAGCCGCAGCTGAGCCTCCTGATGATCCTCCTGGCACCCGAGAAATATCCCAGGGATTTGCAGTCACCTAACGAATGAACAGATGCATCACCTGAGTAAACTAACTACAGTTACCAGTTGTAAACATCTGAATCTGTAATCAAAGTCTAATCATATTATACATAAAACTTTGTCAGAGCATATTCTGTCCTTTTGCTTTCCTCCCTACTTCCCCTCCTATTCCTTTCCAATCTAGCTAAGTGCAGAAGTCAAGTCCAAAACAACATCGTCAAATTTGTGAACCCAAACATACATTTTAGTATTTCCTTCTGTGTCCAACTGCGTTGAAATCCACCAACACAAGATGCAACTAAGAACACAAAATTTAATATCGAAGGACACAGAAACCGTATGTTAATTGAGATAACAGATAAAGAGGAAAAAAAAAATGGAACTGCAACTAAAGTTCATTACTTGGAGAAACCGAAAAACACTTGAACCTGAAACATTTTCACCAACTTGACCGGAACGCATTAATCAAACAGATTTTCAACTAGTGTTAAAATTGTAATAGAAAAATGGAGCAACAATAGAAGTTATGGTTCACATATTGCAAGAAAAGGAAAGCCTCAAAACCTGAAAAGCAGAAGCCTCGGTGGTGCTGCCCATGCCAAACTCATCTAAATTGGTCTTACCCACCACAATCCCTCCCAGTTCCTTCACTCTCTTAACCGCTGAGGCATCGAACGGCGGACGATAATTCTCCAAGACTTTAGAACCAGCCGTAGACGGCATATCCACAGTACATATATTATCTTTGACCCCAACCAAAACCCCAGCAAGAGGCCCCACATTTTCATTTCTCGTAATCTTATCATCGATGGATTGTGCTTCTTTTAGGACATTGTCGGAGACGTGAATGAAGGACTTGATTTGGGGCTCGGTAAGTTTAAGACGGGAAAGGTAGGTTTCGGCGAGCTGGGTGGCGGTAGCCTCGCGGGAGAGGAGTGAGTGGCGGATGGAGAGGATTTGGGATTCTGGAGGTGGAGATGTGGAGGATGGTTGGTCTGTTACGGGCTGCGAGCAGGAGCGAATGGGTTTTGTGCGTAAATGGAGGGATTTAGTGTTGGAGGGGAAGAAGCGATAGAGCGAGCGCGGAGGATGATGGAGAGTGGATAGCATTTTTTAAAGAGAGACAGAGAGAAGAGAAAGAGAGGGTTTGAGTATTTAAATTAAGAGGCTAAAAAGAAGGTAGAAGGGAATACATTTTCCAGGTTGGGATGGATGGATGGATTGATTTGTTACGCAACTGTCCGGATTTGTCCGAAGAAGAATTAGTAAATAGTAATTTGGGTAAAAAAGGTCGAAGAAGAATTAGTAAATAGTAATTTGGGTAAAAAAGGTCACGGTGATTTGAATACCATACAACCGCTGTATGATAGCCTAATGTTTGAACTAGTAGACCTTTCTTATTCTTCTTTTTTTCTCAATTTCATATTACCCCTTTTCACGAGCAACTTCGCCACCTTTCTTTGTCTTCCAAGATAAACTCTTCTTCTAAGATCCCCGTCTCCACTGCTGAAATTATATCTCATCTTTGCACCTTAACTTTTATATGAGATATAATAATTGGTAGAAACATCAAAATTTAACTAAGCCAGCACATTCTTATATTAAATCATTTGCCAGACAACCGAGTAGTAATATGAGTAATGATACACAACTTTCCATGAGAGCCTCTTGCCGTTGCAGCATTTTTTTCCTCGCTGAATTAATCCTTAATGAGCTAGGCAGCCGGCCTAACCAAATTTTGTTGGTAATGTTTCTAGTAAAAAATTAATAATTTTTTTTTCTTTTGAACCAACGGGCAAAAACTATAGAGTGAACATATCTCACAACCGGAGTATGCAGTCGCTAACAAACAAAATGAAAATATTTGACTTCCCGTAGGTTTCAATCTGGAATATATCAACTGTTCACAACCAAATTAATACCAATCCAGTAAAGTTGCACATATTATTCTTGAATAGTTTCAGTATAGTGAACCTCTGCAGATAATTTAACAGATCTTCTTGGCTCTCCAGATCCCATGTACCTATTTTTCTGTCCAATCCTGACATGTAATGGTGCAATTTTCAATAAGAAAACTCTCCTAAAATTGTGCAAGAAATATTCACAAGTTAGTTTTCCCTGACCAGAAATGCTGAAACGAGTTGTTCTTGAAACTCCTCCCTCCCTACGAGGTACAATGCAACTATATTTTACAAAACAATTTGTCCACATTCCACCCCAAAAGAAGTTTACAATGGGAGTTACGATAACAGATCGACTGAATGGGTAAGATAATTTACATGATGTGCACTACATGATAATACTGAGAAACAAATACAACTTCCCTGCATTGGAGGATTCACTTTCCAACTTCCTTCAGAAATGCCAGAATTTACTTCCCAACTAACAAAGTTGCCAGCAAATTTGTTTCACAGACCAACAAATAATTGCTCTAGTCAGAGAAAAGATCACATACAGATGCTTACATCAGAAACAATTTAATCTTATGATACACAACAATAGAAGAATAGCATTGCAAGCCAATTTCCCGTCAATCAGTTGAACATTAACAAACCTATAAAATTAGATCCTTTTTGCTATTCAATTTGTGATTTTACTTCTTCTTTCTTTTCTCCCAAATGCATCTAGCCATAGTAAATATCAAAGATGAAAAAAAGAAAAATCTTCTACAACAAATTACAGAACAAACTGTTAAGATACCATTAATATAAAAAGAAGTCGTCTATGACAGACCTTTCTTTTCATTTTTTTTTTTCTTATCTTTTTCACTTAAGAAAAACAAACATCTGCAAAGAAACTTTAGCCTGCTACATTCTTCCAACACAATTAAATGCAAATTAAAAAATGTACCTCCACAAGAAGGAAAAGGAACAAATATACTGATAATGCCTCGTGATTTTATTGAAAATACCTTGAATCAACACCTTTTATAAAGGTGAAAAATACTCTGCATTTTCCATCTGTGGAAATGGTAGCAAGAAGAATCTGCGATAATAAAGATAAAATAACCCACAGACAGCATTTAGGTCTTCCTTGCACATAAAAAAAAAAAAACCATCCAACAACTAGCAAGTCACATGTAATTGAACAAATTACCAGAACACTAGTAATAAACAAGGTACATAGGAGAAAATAGCCCAAAAGAAGAAAAAAAAATTGCAGATTCTTGTTAATCCCATTTATGTCCAAAATGCTCAAATCATGTTAAAATAGCCAACCTTCTTCAATTTATTTATGAATTTTCATGGTGCTTCCAATAGCTTTAGTCAAAATTTGTAGTTTAAGAAGTCCACCTAATAACTGCATACGCCCCCAAATAACTTGTCTCCGGCAGCACTTCAGATTGTTGAATTTTTGAGAATCCTCAATAAAGCAGCGTTCAGGAGTTTCCACATCTATTTTCATCTCAAGAAAAACTAAATTTTTCTTCTGAATTGTATAATGGGCCAATTATCATTTCTAATCTCCCTTGTTTCAGAGTCATTATTTAATCTCCAGGAACATCCATCCATTCATCACTCAAAAGTATAAGCAACATTATGTAGCTTCAGTAACATCCATTTCCATTCCATGTTAGTCTACATACAGACCTTGAATTTGAACAATCTATCCACACAGGCAAGCAACTTCTTTGGAACTGCTTAATAGAGAACATGTTTTCCAAATACATACATTATTAGGATGCCAAGCAATACTTGTCACAGACAATTTGTGTTTCTTCCTGATAAGTTTGCTGACCCACCTGGAGAAAGGTAAACGAAGTATGAACATATCATCAGCCTTAAAGAATTTCCGTTACTAAACAAGTCTTGTCAAAATGTTTGCCATGAAAACATGAAGTCAATTACTAGAGGGAATAATACCTAAAATTCAAGCAAAATACTCAACATCAAAGCAAGTTCATGATGTTAGGAACTGAGAATGATTACATCTAAAATGATATCAATCATTTCAAAGACAAGTTATTTCCTTCATGTAAAGCAGAATTAAGCAGTATATCAAATATTTGACGTGCTAAATTGAGTGCCAACATATCGATAAAAACATAAGGAGAGAAGCTGCAAATTGAAGTTTGATTACCAGTTATTTTCTTGCTCATAGTAGCATACACAAAAAGTTTTAGCACCACTTCCAACAGCAAACTTGTTTTCTGAGAGATAAAATTAGCAATAACGCATTAGAGTTAATTAATATTCTACAGTTAAGAAAAAACCTAAATTGATAGTTAAATTTTATCGGTGAAAATCAGAGTGAAAACATTAATTTTATAACACAGCAGGTGGAAACGAGTCACCAACACCAACAAACATGACAACTAGGTTGGTCAGCACAAACAAGTCTGGTTTTTCTGCTGTATTTCATCTAACCTATGAATGTTAAGACAGAAGGACATGCTAGATTGCCCAAAATTTTCCCTTCATGAAAACCATGATCACATGCAAAAATTTATATATTGAATATTCCCTATCCTGTGATTATTTTCTTTAAATTGCTGTGCCTAAAAAACTGTAAACGTAATCCAATATTGACTTCTCCACCATGTCACTATACAAAGGAATTGAAACAGTACACAAATAGGGAGTAGGGTTTCGGTACCTTTAGGACTCCACTGAACACAAAGCACTGCACGATTTGGTCTAAGGACAACAAGAGTTGGCATCCGCTCTGATCCTTCTTGGTCCACACGTGCCTTTAGAGAAAACCAGCACAAAAATCAAAGCATGCGAAGGATAATGAAAACAGGTCTAGAAAAATTAATAAGTAGCCAGAACGCTAGAAAAATCATTGCTGTTGGTAAGAATGTGTTCGTCTAAGACTCCAGAGGAAGAGGGAAGACAGAGACATAGATGCAAAACTATTGCTAAGAGGTTCTCTGTACAATAACAATTCTGTTTGACCTAGCACTACAGTCTATTCCAGTAACGATTTGGTCATGCCTTCACACAAATAAATTCATATAAGGTAATAAATATATATGCAAAAATAAGATGTTCATCATAAAAGTAAGTGTAATAATTATTTTTTTTTAAATGTTATAAAAAATTTCATTTTCCATCCAAATGAAAATATGATAATGCATAAATGTAACGTGTCCACTGTAAACAGGGTCAGACATACAGTCTTTGGTTGAAGTTGTATATGGTAATCATAGCTACGCACCATTAAGAGAAATTTACAGATAAAACGTTGGGCAAGATCCTGTTTAGAACAAAAAGAAAATCCAAAACAAAATGAAGAATGGTACGTTTTGAAGAACATGCAGCTTCTCCCACTTTTCTTGAATTAGTTTATATATGTGAACTTCGACATCATTTGGACAAAATGCAACCACTACAGGGTATATAACGCATATATTACATAATAAACTAATATTAAGAATATTCCAAGATAATTATGTAAAACTAATTGCATTCAGTATCAAATTTACAAAATTAATAGCAAGAAAGAGTCACTCGAGTGATCAGGACACCAGGCATGGCAAGTGATGCACTCAGCGAACTGGTGAACTGCGATTGCCGCCATTTCTTTGTGATAGTATCTACAGAGAGTGAGAATTTGTTGAATTAAAATCTTCTGTTTCTAAAACCTCTTCAAGTTGATTTTACTGAGATTTCGAATATTTAAGCAGCGGAGAGCTCTGAGCCTAAAAAGAAGATTAGATACAAACGAAGCAAGCAAGGGACGGAGAGAGGGAGGGGCCTCCTTTAGCGTAAAGCCAACGCCTGGTATGGTTCAAGAAATTGGGAATTTTATATAGGTATGTGGTAAAAATTAGCCCTTAATAAATTAACGTAATTAAATAAACCTTGCTGAAAATTTCCCTGGTAAAAAACTAATAATTCAGTACAGCACCATATGTAATGGATAATTATTATGATAACCATAAATTTAATAATAACCATAATTATTAAAACTAATAATTCAGTAGTGTACATATATTTGAGTAAATATATATATATATTTATCAGGTAATGACCATAAGAATTATAATTTATTATTATTATTATTATCTAATCATCATCCATCTAAATTATTTTAATAATGCACAAAACAACACTAAATGATAATATCTAAAACATATTATACTTGATCGAATTGTGCATGCTAATTTATTTTGAGATATGAGTTTAATGACCGAACCGGAATAGTAATCTAATCTTCATTAATTCCATATCTGGTACACTTTCTGATCATTAACTTGAAGAATCATCACTATCTAAAAGCAATATTTATGTCTATTGATTGACCCCATCACAAAAATAACTGATGCTATGGTTTACAGAACCAACCGGAATATAATTAAGCCCCGTTTCATACAGTCACATCTATTCTATTCAACTTCTTAAAATTCAGCTATAATAGATACATTTAAATCTGTTCTCATTCTTTAATTGTTTACACTGGAAGAAATATACAACTGCAAAAGAGACTTTTTTTTTTATCATGATATTATATATTGTGGAGAGAGCATCATTTACTCCTGACATCACATTGAACTGAACTACCTCTCAAAAAAGAAGCTCGCCCTATTCTGTTTCTATAATTGAATTTGATTAATCGGTGCAAGTACCATAGGTCGAGAAGCCCTGGGCTGGGCTTGGATCTTGCGAGAAATGATCCCTTACTGCCTTAAATTTGGAATTAATGGCTAAAAACCCAGGATCTGAGAGCAGGTCTTGAACGAATGTTCGACTTTCAAGCATGACTTGAGACATTGTTGGCCTAAGTGTGGGGGATGCATTTGTGCACATGAGAGCCACATTAAGCATCACCATTGCCTCCTCTGACGAATATTCTGAGCCCAAGCTAGGATCAAACAGCTCCAACAAATTTCCTCTTTCTTGCAGAACATAGGCCTGAAAGAAACCAAGAAAAAAAAAGTTATGACATATTCAGAATGAGAAGCAAAGAAGCAGTTTTTAAGAGGAATTCAAACGGAAAATACCCAGTCAAGAAGGTAAACAAAATCCTCATTTGATCTGTAGTTGGTGTTGCTCTGTCCACTGACAATTTCTAACGCAACGACTCCAAAGCTATAAACATCTGCTTTGTTCGTTAAGTAACCCCGCATTGCATATAACCACTTCAGAATTAAAAATTGTTTAGAAACGATTGTAAAGTTCTGGCTCTTTTTCTGTGACATGCATGTGAGTTGCCAACCCAAAAGAACAAAAGTAATGAAACCAAGTCTGCAGGAAAATGATACATGGCTATGATAGCTGTCATGAATTTGATGCGTCATTTTATAAGCTAAATATAAAAGGCCATGCAAATCGAGGAAGAGTCTGCAATTATATTCAGGTTTACAAAATTGGCAAATATATTCAGCTGGAAGAACTATAAAATGCTTTTGATATTCTTCTGCAAGAACTCACATAGTGCCTGCAACACGCGCGCTGATGTGAGAATTGTCATCTTCATGTAGCTTTGCTAAACCAAAATCAGAAATTTTTGCATTGAGATCCTTATCAAGCAAAACATTGCTTGTCTTGGTGTCCCTATGCACAAATTTTTATTCTTGACTCTTCATGGAGGTAAGCCAAACCACTAGCTATGCCTACGCAAATCTTTTTCCTGGTAGGCCAGTCTAATTTCAATCTGGCTGCTGCATCCCTCCCTTGCAAGAGTTGGAACAAAAATAATCAATTTTATAGCTACTGAGCGGGTAAGAAGATAAAGATTGCCTTAGAAATTTTCTAAGCTTACCAAAAAGAGCACGGGATACACAATTATTTTCCATGTACTCATAGATCAGCAGCAACTGATTTCCTTCAACACAACATCCATGCAGCTTGGCAAGATTTGGATGTTGCAATGCAGATATCATCCCTATTTCATTTACAAATTCATGATTTCCGTGCGTCGATTTTGAAGAGAGCTGCTTTACTGCAATTACAGTTCCGTCTGATAACATATCCTGCATTCCAAAGAATGGATTACCTTCAGACTTAACGATGAGGAACTAGTGAATTATTACTACAAAATGCACTTGAGCATAACACATGTCAGCAAATTGTTCCTCAAAAGTAGCAAATTCCTGTGTCCTGCTTCTTCTGGGAGGGTTTTCTTGTCTATTAAATTAAAAAATTTGCTTGTGAAAACTTTGTCTGTATTTTTAATATAAAGCATATGCTGTCAAAAAAGTAGATGAGTTCAAAATCTGATCTTGTTGATTTAAGTTTTTTATTGAGTAAATGAAGGATGCGCTATCTCAAATTAACCGACTAATTAGAACTCATTTATCATTTGAATCAAATCCACTGACAACTCAAAGAATATGCAGGATGAATTGATCGAAACGATAATCAGTGTGTTGCAATTTTAATTGATCACAACCTGGGAGAATCAATTTTACAAATGCCTGGTGTGCAAGAGAGTTGTTCTTCAATTTCCAACAACTGGAAAAACTTAATTTCTTCTTTAATACAATGATTTTAATCAACCAGCAATACACCCAATATGAAGAATTTAACGTAATGCAAAAACAAGAAATTCAGCACAAGAACAGAAAGATGATCCCAGAAAAATAAGACTTGAATTCTTTATTCAACTGAAAAAATTACAAGAAACAATTGAACTTCCCTCTCTCAAACTCACTTGTTCTTTCTTTTCCAGTTTTTCCTTCTCTCTGTTTTTCCTCTTCACCCGTGTCTTTTTCTCTCAGCTCATGCTTCTATTTATGTTACAACTAATACAGCTTAGCACCAAAAAACTGCTGCCACCCTCCCCAAGTTTGGTAGCAGCCTTAATCTGTCTTAGTGTGTACAATCCTGTTTGCAGATCTAGACCTCTCAGCCCTGCCCCGAATACAGTATTAATGTCAATGGAGAAAGACAAATCTTCCTTCAATGATTTTCACAGTTTTGTCTGTATATATAAACCTACATCATGATTTCTGAAGATTGGAGCTTGCGACTATTCAAACAGAAAAAAAAAAAAAATTCCCTAACTCCTCAGATTTGTTGTTATTTTGGTTTGTAAGAAAGTACTCATAGTTCTCGAATTAGAACATGATGTAAAATCATATTGCTAGTAAAAACTTAAGAGAATTCTATGAGCCCAAATTGTCCTGTTCTTATATGGTAAAAGTTCAAGTTTGAGTTGATTCTTTATAAACATTGGTAATCTTCAATTCTCCAACCCTGCAATTGTAGGATTTGCAGGTTTAAATAACATCAACAACAGGTAGAACAATCATGAAGACAAGGTACTGAGGATTATTCTAGAATCACCACACGCAGGAATACTGGAATTGACAATATATACTACTTAATTCAAAGCTATACATTACAGTATTTGACAAGTAATTATAGTTAAATTGGAAAAACTACATCAAATTCTTATCTGCAGAAATTCTAACCTATTGTCGAATGCCAATAGAATAGTGGTGTACCTTTATCTTCAGAGACTCTGCCTCCCAGCCATCCTTTTCTACACGTGATAACCAAGGCCAAAAGTACAAGTAGTGCCGATGTACCCGCTATCCAGACCATTACCATAACATGATTCTTTTTGCCTTGAATTGCAGGGGGCTTAAAATCTGTATGAGAAGAGGCATTATTTCCAAATAGAGATTTGAAAGGGGCCAACTACACAAAAGTGTTAGTAATAACTGGATTGTTGGAAGAATAATTTAAACTACGTTTTAATTTTCATCACAAATTTAAATTCCCTACATAATGTGCGCAAGGAAAGTTCAACAAGAATAGTATACAGTATCCATTATACAGCTTTTATCGAGATTTGGATTTACAGAATAAGAGTATTTGCAAGTTGAAGATCATTTATGAAGAAAGTACAATAACTTACTCGGCTTTACCGAGATAGCTGAGATTAGAGGACCATAAGTTTCTCTCACTGGTATGCCTGTTGTTCCTCTTTCAGCCCAATAAAAGTGGATCTTTAACGTGTGACTCGTCGCTGCTGTAACAAAATTCTTCATGATGGGAACACCCATGCCCCCAGCTTCATCCTCAATGTTAAAATCTTTCAGGACTAACTTTTCCTATATTCAAACAAATAATTAAGAATTAATACAAAGATATATAGAAGGTAAAAAAACTTTCTTTGGGAAAGCGAAAAAAGACTCCGTATACTCGAAATGTATGGTAACCGGGATGTATACATCAAATATACGCTTTTCCTGGTTGTTAAATGTACTGTCATTTTGAAAATGATCTCTGCAAAGTGAAAGTCTGACAGTGTAATTCTCGTTACCCAGGCCGAGCCCATGGTAAGTGAGAGAGAGAGAGAGAGAGAGAGAGAGAGAGAGAGAGAGAGGAGAAACTCTTGCTGTTCTATACAGTTTTGAGTTAACCGCAGGTACCTTATAGAGATTGGACGTAGTGGTTTCAATATAAATATCTGAATCAACATAATTGTCCATGAAGTTGCCAGTATTGCTTAATGTCCAACACTGGCCTGAGCCCGAGCAAAACATAGAAGCACCCCTTGGTTCTACATCAACTTCATACTTGGTTTTACCAGTACTTACTTCCTTACCCCCACAATTAATATGCAAGTAGTATCGATCTGTTAAGTATTGACAATGCGAAATAGGATTTATAAATAAATTTAGCAAGAATAGAAACAAAAGTCCTAAATTTATCAACAACTAGGACTTGGTAATTTCTGAATGTTTCCAAATTTTGTCATGATAATTCTAAGTTTGATTGTCATTTCTGAAGCATTCATGGGATTACTTTTAATAACTATGGTATAAGAACCTAACTTTCCACTTTTTCTTGTCACAACACCATTTCTATCATTTATTTTTTAGTTTTGAGCAACTGTTTCATCATCACTCGTAATTTAGCTTTCAGTGTAAAACAGAGCATGTTGCGTGTTGCAGGATTACCTTCAAACATAGTCACTGACTTTGTGGGTTCATTCTAAGGCCAAGTCTGTAATGGGCAGCAGTATGTTATGTTTGTATAGTTTCTCGCTAAAATTATTTTCAAAGAAACCATTTACAAAGTAGTCTAATTTAGCCAATGAATTCTAGTTCAAGAAAATACAGATGATTTTCTAAGCCAAAAGGAACTTACACTGATCAGCAGAAGCAGAACACGGAAAGTTCTGTTTTAGGCACGGATGAACTTTATTTCTGCAACATAGAATATAGTAAATATGGAGTATTGTCAGCAGTGCAAAGTTTTTATTCTTGAGAGGAATGCACCAAATTCAGAGCTATAATGTGAAGTAATGACAAGCTTATCTCAGGCAGAGTATCTAGCAATATGGGCACAGGATTCTTACTGTTCATCAACCAAGGAGGAGCAGCTCTCGACCAAGTTCCTGTTAACACAAGATCATTGCTTTACTATACTAACAAGAGATACAAGGATGCATAATTGAAAGAAAATATATGTTCAATTACACTCACACGCTCTCTCGAGGACATTCAATTGGCTTTGAGCTTTCCCAAGAGAAATTGTTTAAAGATATATTTCTGAACACCAAAAAGAAGAGTAAAATCAGCAACTAGACTAGTCATGACTCTGAAACAACCAAAAGAAGCGATTGTGTAAATTTCCAAGAAAACTTCAAATTTTGCATCACTTGGCACAATATTATTCCAGTTTGCAAGGAAAAAGCTTTAAATTTCAAGTTTTAGTGAAATTTGAAACTGAAGCATGAAAATCATGGTAAGGGAAATATAAGTACACATTTTTGTTTCTTTCCTGGATATATCAAGGTACAGGCCCTGTAAGCTTGCTACCTGTCAAATACCTATAGAAAATAGTTTTCGTGTTACCTTCTGTGAAACCATGGCCAGCAAATATTAGGAACAAAATTAATTGACCATCCTCTCACATGAAATCTAATTTCGTCTATTGGTTGAATGCAGTAGGAATTTCACCAGTCAAGTTGTTGAAACTGAGGTCTCTACAAGGATACAGGACAATGCAAATAAATCTCAGTCAGAGGGAAATGTCATCAGTAAAAGGGTTAAGAAAAATACAAAGTGTAACTATGCGTTTTGATCTGGCTCTTCATCACGAGCGGGCTCTTGTAAATGCAGCACCTCGTGCATTTTAGTATATTAGCTGACATCAATTTTATACTTCTTATCTCCAGCAGTCTAATCTTAAGACCAGTATGTTAGCATGCGCCAAGGCTCCACTGGAGAAACGAGGAAAACTCAGTTCTTCAGAGGAGTCAACGGCCACCCTAACTTTAATTAGACAAGAGAGTATAATCTTGAAGGCTAAACAGAAAAATTAATGTTGACTGCCAAAAAATTAACTATTTAAAATCAATTAAAGTCACTGTAAACAAGGTTCAAATTTAAACCACTGGCAAAAATACTTACAAAGTTTTCAGTGTTTTTATATCCTCAATATATTCAGGGATCTCTCCGTGTATGTAGCATATTCTTAGAATTCTGCATTGATCCTAAGTAATAATAAGTATGTTCATGTTTGTGTAATAAACAAATACATTTGAGAATATGAGAGAAGAAAAGAGGAGAAAAACAGAAGAAAACATAACATCAAGCCAATTTAAATCACAATGTCTTCAACGACTTCATTTTATCCAATTGTGGGAAAGTAGATTCTCTGCCGTTTAAGTCACTAATCCTCCTAAAGATTTAAACGGAAACAAAAATATAAACAACCACTCAATGAACTCTTATGGAATCAAATTTAAAAGAAAAAGGGGAGATGCTAGAATTGCATACAGATCAACTAAGCTGGTCAAGACTGAAATGCTAAAGGTGTTGGCCACTCGAGAGAGCAACCCTGAATATGCCTGTAAAACGTACCCTTAGTAAATGTAGAGAAAGCTCCAATTGAATATAAAACAGCTACCAATAGACAACATACTATTTATGAATCTTCTTCTACCTACTGAGAAATTCAGGAATCTTGCCAGAAAAGCTATTATCACTTATCCTCCTAAAATACATCAAAGAGATGAAAACTTACTTGTTAGGGTCTCAACCGCATAGTCTAGATCAATGAATCAGATTGATAATACCGTACTATGAAAGTACATCAAAGAAATAATATTTAACAGAGATATTATTAGTGTTATGTGTTATTTGCAAAATGCTTTGGAAGCAGTACCAGTAATTAGAGTTTACAGCATAGTTCAAAATATGAAAAATATCCTTTAAATGAATCATTGTTAATGCATATACATTTATTTTGTTCAGCACCCATCAGTCAAATAACAATAAAGCGACCACCCACTTACATAGCATCCAAGTTGGTCAGTTTGGCAAGTTCTGCTGGTAATTTTCCTGGGAAAGAATTTGATGATAGCACTCTGAATAAAGATGGTAGCAATACCGTTATCAGTCAAAAAATTTAGATAGCTCAAATGTAATAACTGTTTTACATGAAAGGAGAAGTAAATTACAGTTTCTGTAAACTGATCAACTTCCCAATATCTGGTGGAATGCGTCCCGAAAAGAGGTTCCCTTCAATACTCCTGTGATATAAATGTATTTGTATGAATTTAAGCTAAAATGATTTCAAGCTTAAATTGAACATTTGGGATGCAATCCAGATCATCTATAGAGCATGAGAACAAAAATTATAAAAAGATTTTGACATACAGGTTTCTGAGGCTGGTGATATTGGTGAGAACCCTTGGGAATGGGCCAGACAGTCGGTTCCCCATCAAAGAGCTGCGCATTTAATAAATAAAAGCTTCTTTACACGATTAGACAATATGGAGAGGAATTAAACCAGTAAAATACTTACAGCTCGACCAAGTGCATAGTGGCCCATTGCAGAGGTATAGAACCAGTGAAGCAGTTGCGGCTGAGGTCCCTGCATATAATTAAACAATTGAATGAAGGAAAGATCAATAATTGAAAACCACCCCAAAATATTTCTTAAGAAGGGTCTGAAATATTCCCAGATGTATTTTGCAAATGGAAAAAATGCCATTAAATTTGCTTACAGTTGTTTGAGGAAGCGCAGCTTAGAAAGCTCTGGGGGAGTGTTCCTGTGAGATTTTGAGCTTTCAATGCTCTGCCAAAAATCCATGTACTCTTCCAACTTTAGTCGATGGATGATAAGCTCTGGGGGAGTGTTCCTGTGAGGTTTTTCCAAAAGTACCATGAGCATGGACAAAACAAAATTTCGTTAAGCTTTAGATAGTTTTGGTTTGGACAAAAAGAAAAAAAAAAAAAAAGACAGGGAACGGCCCAATTCAGGACCTCCACGAGAAAGCATGCCAATTTCATATCAGACGAAAAAGAACGATCAGTAATGATGATTGCACATATAAATATTATTTGACTTTGAAGAGTTGGTAGTTTAAACATAGACAACCCACGATGATAATGCCACATGTAGCTGGAGATCTTATTATCTTTCTCACTGTCTCTGTTAAAGTTAGAAAAGAAAACTACTGGCAGAGCAAGAACCAGAAGCATGAGCGAATAATGATGAAGACAAGAGAAGGGAAGAGAAGAATACAAGCGTACAACGTGGCAGGAGGAGGAGCAATCACAGGTGACATTGCTCTCAAAGCTGTCCCTGCCATCTAATTCTATCCAATTTCCTTTCCCGCTGCATGGATCAACCCTAAAGTTCCAATCTTTCTTCCCCAGTTTGCTCCCTATATGCTTCAATGCCTCCACTGTAAATTAATTAGAAGGAATTCAAAATTCACTACCAGCTAGATAGAAACTAAAAGTGGTGGTAAGAAAACATAAGTTTTTCTTAATTTAGCTATAGTGACTGTAAACACCAGGAGGCATGCCATTAGCTGTACTTAACGAATTATAAGTTGACAAGTTCCTTCTTCAGCTTGGAGGAGCTTCGTAGTGGCTGCAAATCCAAAGAAGGTAGCAAAATAAATAAATACAAGTTGCAACGTAAGAAGCAGCTCCATAGATGAAGATGGCAAATCAGCTCCCAATCCCATTTGAGTAATCAATTGAGCTCCGCAGCTTTAGCTGGTCAGTTCTGAGAGAGTGAGAAAGACAGTACTGCAGGATGTGAACCCATCGCATTGACTTCCTATAGTTAAAGTCTTTCGCCTAGTTGGTAAAGCAAATTCAGAAATTTCAAATATATATTTTTTTGTAGGTTATTCTTCTGTTTCCGCCCGAAAGTCGAAGCCAACTGGACAGACCAGTGAGTCTTGAAAGAGAAAGAGACAAGTCTACCAAGTTTTCTATTATTACGCGCTTCAAGGTAGTGCATGGAAAACGAAATGAGCTGGTCTTTTGTGTACAATATTATCATATCGTGTATGCATGGCCCCACCACACAAAACTACCAAATTTCTCTCTTTCTCTCGTCGTAGTTGAAGTTAATTAACAAAAACAAGCGATAATTTGTTGATATTTTAAATCAATAATGTGAATGAATTCTAAAGATTAAATATTAACGCTCCTCTCTTCTTAATTTGCCGGAACCTTGTAATATTATCGATCATTCTCCAGAGTGCTATTTTATCTCCTTCAGCTTGGTTTTAACAAATAACACCTGCATCATGCATGCATATGTGTCTGTGTTTGTGTGTGTATAAAATACATATATACTGTCGTATCACTAACTTATCACCGAATATATAAACGGTTCATTCGGCTCTCCAAGCTTACTCTTATAGAAAAAGGAAAAAGAATATTAATGAAAATCATGGAGTATGGACATATAAGTTAGCTACCTGGAAGAGAAAATAGATAATGGGTATGTGGGCAGAGCGGCCGGTGAGGCTCAAACACGCGGTTTTGATTATCATCTAGTAAGGTGTAAGGACTGAATTAATTGCCACATGCATCGATCTTTGGCATCTTTTAATTGCGAGCTTGATTGGACTTGGATAAAAATATGTACGAAGGCAAACATGTTTCATTTTTTTTTTCTGCTTAGCCGGCTCTCTCTCTCTCTCTTTTACAAATTCATCAATTAAATTGCCAGTTGACTTGCTCCACTACGAACACGAGGCAATCTTAAGCTAGCCCCGTCTCCACGGCATGTACAAAGCAAGCGTCGGCTCAAATTAAGGACAAAATAAAAAACTATGATTTTCATGAATAACTTTTGAAATATGCCATTCTCTATAGAGGCAGTTTTCACATACTCCTTTCATGTAGAAACACATTGATAAAAAACATTAATTAGTTCATTTTTACTACTCCTTATATATGAATTATGTTTGTTAATTAGTTTGTAAGCGTATTTTAGTTTTTGTAATTACAAAGGTTTTAAGTTTGTGAATTTTGATCTTCGTATTTTTTAATCTTATCTTTAAAATGGTGCACGTTATACCTAAATGCCTTCTTTTTACTAAATAGTCACACTAGTCATTAAGGGTGATGGCAGGCAACAATACAATAGTAACTCGTAATTAATAAAGTCTATTTAAACCATTCATACATGCATCCAAGGGAAACACCAAGACATGAACCTAATAATCCATGAGCAATTAATCCATCAATGTTTGCATAGAGGAGAATAATTATTAACGACATAATTAATTGCTACTACAAGGATATAAACAATGGGAATTGCTTACTCCTGGATAACATTGGCAAGGCATTAATTACTTGTGAATGACAACTGTATATAGTAGTTGATTCCAGGATCGGGAACTCCGGGAAGACACCAATGACTGCAATGTGTGGCGCGGCGACCTCCAAAGCAGTAGGCCGAAGGATGACCATCTTTTCAAAGTTGTGATAGTGTAGTTACATTCGGCAAATAAGCTTTCTTCGTTATTGTTCTTACAACTTTTTCAACAATTGCTTCCGCTGGATGTGGACCTCCAGGATGGTTATGCCCGAAAAGTGGTTGTGTTTCTCATCTGCAATTCTTTGCCTTTGGATCGCTCCAATCCCTTGAGCTATATAATATATAATACATATATACATATGTGTGTGTAACTTTAAGTTTAATTGCAAAGAACTGGATTAAGAGTTAAAAAGGAGCTATTCTATCACTTGCACTATATACAAAACTTTGGGAACTCACAAGTTAATTAACGTTGAATGACTTAACAAGATCTTTTATTGCAATGATGAATAATGTACGAGATTAATTGATTTCTTAATTTTTTTTAAATCACTTTAATATATATATATTTTTATTTTGTAATTCATGTATGTTAAAATATACTTATATTGTTATTTATTTATTCACTTATGATATAATAATTAGTGATATATAATTTAGGTTCTTTTAATTAAATAAACGTATAATTTTATGTTAAAATTGTTAAAAAATTGAAAACTATGGCAATGCATCAATTTCAGTTGGTGTTTTGGAAGCCACTAACATATAGGACAGATGAGCCCTTAATTGAAATTGCCCGAATATCTTTGCATCGACGGGAGCATGTATTGTGCAGGATTAGAGGCTGAAAGTTACTCCAATTTGGGCTTTTGAAAACTAGAAAATGACTTGTATAGTGCTACCAAATACTGCCTTAAATGCTACATTTGTTTTCCTCTTTTATGGTCCATCTAGAGAGTTATTATTGTTTTGTCACGGAGTTACAAATACAGTTGATCCCAACTTTTTAATATCGTTACAGGTTCACAGATAGGGTTTTCTTGGAGAGACTTCGAGGAAAACGCATCCTGTTTGTAGGTGACTCAATTAACTTAAATCAATGGCAGTCCCTTGCATGCATGCTTCATATAGCGGTGCCAAAGGATTAATATACCTTAGTCAGAACAGGGGGACTCTCCACATTCACCTTCCCGGTAAATTAAGTTAAAATCATACATGCTTCATAATTAACCATAAGATCTCTAATCTCTATTCAGAATTATGTATATATGATTATGCATCATTTATTTTATTATTATTTTTTAAAAAATAACTTTCAATTAATTATGCATAATACATAATTATGCAAATAAATTTTTATAACTTTGAATTTCGAGTTTATAACTTGGATATTGATTGTGTGGTGCTGGTGAGAGTAACGGCTGTTTGCAAAGGAAACTATCGACTTCCAGCTAACTGTTATTTTGTCTTTCACAAACGAAATGGTCTGACCTAGACTTTATCGATAGAACGGAATCATCCATTTATATGAGCTCCCTCCGGAAAAGACGCCGGTAGGCGATAAACAATGCTTATAATTAATTTTAATTTATTATCAGTTGTCAGAATTCATTAGCCTTATAATTAATCCAAAATATCTGCTAAAAGAACAGGATGAAGTGATGCATTGTGATTTCATGAATGAACGGATCTGAAGAACATGATTAGCTAATAAATGAAAGGAGTTAATTAAGGTTGGGTTTGACAAATCGTATTAAAAAATTTCCACTTATACTCAAATTAAGTACTCGTCCAGAAGCAGGCCAACCAAGGGCCACAAATTTTCATTTTTGAATTAATGGTGCCGTAGCTCATGACTACCGAACGGAACTAAATTTAAATTGTGCATGACTGATTTTACCATCAAAAGCAAAAAGTTTAACGAAGAAAACAATCGGCCTTTATTTCCATGAATTAACTTCCAATAAAGGCTGCATATAACAGCTCGTTCCAAGAATCTGGAACACTTGGCAAACCCCAGCGGCTGCTGTATGGCATTTTATGGCCACCGAGACAAAAGGAAGAGTCATGCGCATCCTTTCTTAGCTGGGATAGTATTGTTACTGTTAAAGGAAGCGTTTTAAAATCATCTTCAGGCTGTTTAGTTAGTTGGATTAACTGAAGGAGAATAACTAGATTGTTCTGTTATTGGTTGAAAGCTTTAGTTAGTTAAAAAGCTTAGCTGGAAGTTGGCTGGATGAGTAATCTTATAAGCCTTTATAAGGCATCCGAAAATGACAGAATGGCAAGAAAATCATTCTGCTGTATTTGATGCTATTCTTTCTTGAATGAAGAAGAAACCATTCTCATCTTTCCTGGTAAATTCTTACTGCAGTTTCTGTGAGTTGGTTCTTGTTTTTCATTTCAGTTCTTGGTCATACGTTTTGTGTGTACTGCTTGTATTTCCTCTGTTCTGCACAATTGAATACTGGTTGTATCAATTTGGAGTCTTGGTCGAATTTCTGTCAACAGTTTCATTGAGCAAATGGACCAGATTTGACATTTTACTTATCACTTTCTCTGCAACTAACTCTGCTGAAGTTGACCTGCTGGATACTTGAACTCAGAAGATGGCCTTGTCTTTTCCTTGAAACCATTTGCTATGTTTGATTCGTTTCCTCCAATCAGTTGATCTGTTTCAATGAAAACAATATAAAATAAATGTATATTCAACATCAATATCTATTATATATGCTAAGATCGTAATGAACAGAAAAAAATGCATGCGTATCTGTTGCAATGATCGGGGGAAACACTCTGGTAGAAGACCTTTGTTTTGGCTGGATGAAGGTTGGTTTCAACCCATTTAGACAATGTGTTCATCGCTTTCTCAAAGGCTACCAAGCGATCCGTATCTTTCACAGTTTTCTTTCCATCTTCAATAAATTCCCATCTGCATGCGAGGAGGAAAATAATTACAGACAAATTAATTAAAGATAAAGGTCCATATACTATATAGATTAATATACTACCTAGAATACTATGTATTTAAACGCAAGGAAGTAGCAGAGCAAATGCAAATTGAATTAATATTTACAAAAACATATAAATTACTCTTGCTTTATTCCTTTATGAAGCCACAAGTGCCATGTGCTGAAATCAGGAAGTCTTTGTCCTTCCACAAATCCCCATGTCCAATGGAGCAAAGTTCAAGATCTCGTCCAGCACTTGTGTCTACTACATCAGCTAGAAATGAATTACGAGACAAACTTGACTTTAACGTAACTTCTGCAAAATATCCAACTTATTATGAGGACATTGTTCTGCTGTCCAGGTGAGAAAAATATTATTATAAATGTGTATAGTGGCACATATCTAATTTAAGCTTTTCAGGCCCATCATGAAAAGGTCTTATAAGATTATCGCACGAATGATCATATTCAGTAATCAATAATATGGAAGGAATCGTAGTTAAAATAATAATAAAGAAGTTAATTTATTACTTGTTATAAACCATTTGGGTCATAATTTCCAGTGTTTATTTTGAAAGTGGTTCCGATCTTCTTACATAATTTCTTTTTTTTTTTTAATCATTTGGCCACAGTCTACCTAAATTTTTTAAGTTATAATTTCTCACTTTTGTCATGTACTTAGTGATCATTGTAAAATATGGTAAAATATCTCTTTTTCCATATGTAAGAAATTCCTAGTAATAGAGTTTTAATAACAAAGTCAATTTATTTATTATTTATTAATTAACAAGTTTGGACGGAGTTACGAATTAAATTAAAAGGTAATATTGTGAAAAATAGATAATCATATCTGACCAGAAATGTGACAGTGGAGATATCTCCAACCCTCATTCATTTGTATTAGAATGTGGCACTGCTTTATGAAGCATGAGAGTGATTGCTAATGGTTTAGGTTTGATTGAATCTCCAACGAAAAGTGATGCTTTTCCCTCGAAGTCTTGATAAAAAAATTCTTGAGTTTTAAACTCATTTACATCAATAATATACATTGAGTTTCCGTTGTTATCATGTATGTAAGAATTGATGGACATGAATATATAGATCTCTATCTCAGTAAAAAGTGAATGAAATCTAACAACTACTCTTAACTGTCTTTATATTTTACATTGAGACGTTAAGCAATCGTCAATACTACTGCCATGTGACGGTCCTGGACCGGACCGGACCGGACCCAAAAGAGATTCTCATTTGCACGCATTATTTTCCTTTCCTGTTAACAGCAAACCAACATTTTCTAACAATTAAAACTTGTTTGTATTTTTGTCACGAACATCACAACCACTTCTTGTTGGTTACATTGTAGCAAAAGAATCATTTTGCTTGCAAGGCAAAAACACATATCTGCATAACAGCACGTTGCGGACTATAGTTAGAAATGCGAGTATTAAAACAATAAACAGAAAATACTTAAATTCATATCGAGTATAATATACGTAATGCCAACACATTTTGATCTCTATCACCTCACAGAAAAAGCTGGAACCATCATCATTGATCCATTATTTTATGAAGATACACGAATCTTATATAACTAATTAAAGGTTCAATCTCATGAATTTGAATAAATTAAGCAAAACCTGGAGGATTGACAACTTTTCATTAAAGAGAAGCAAATGAGGTGCCACATCGAATATTTCAATAGTTTACAATCGTCGCCCGTTATATATGTGTGGGAAATAGTATTGATTAAGAAAGTGCTGAGAATAGGTTTAATATCACGAGGTTGAGTAAAGTAGACGGGAAATAATAGCAAGTGATTTCCAGCCTGACATGTGAATAAAGTTAATCAGACAGCATGATCAAAGAAGAACAGCGTACACGGCTTTTATTTTTTTTATTATTATTTTTATTTTGGCTGGGGGGGTGGGGTTTGGGTGATGGTGGTGGTTGTGTTGGGCGGTGGTGGGGGACTAATTCAAATAATTTTTTCGTTCAACACCTCATATGTACATTGATAAACACATCTCCAAAAATTATTAAGGGATATAAAAAATGGAAATAAAGTACTATTCTTTTTATGTTTGTTTATTTTTATAATTCATCTTAGATATAATAATTTTGTTTCTATAACTATAGGGTCCATTTGCTATTAAAGCAATTTCATTTAACTTCATTTAACTTTAAAAGTAAAGTTAAAAATATTTGATAATATCAATTTTTAACGAGATTCATTTAATCTTTTACTAAAATTTACTTTATCAAATAGTTATGACTTAAAAAGCACACATAAATACTAAACACTAGAAGGATCTACAGTGAACTAAAAAAATAATATGAAGGGAAAGAATGTAAAAATATATTTTTCAATAAAAATCATATTTGGTGGGTGAATTAAATAAGCAGGCCATGAGATTAGAAATAGAAAAGAGAATCGTACTCCAATATATATAATTCTTTATTCACGAGCCATGAAAGAGGAGTAATTTCTTGCAGGGTAATATATAAACTTCTTAATTAATTTTTCTTTTTAATTGTTCCTATATTCAGAGCTACTTTTGTCTTTCAATTCTGAAGTGAAAGGATAAGGAAGTTCTAATGACCGTTAAGAGAAAGGACTTGGCCATGTTAAGAGAAATGATTAGTCATAGCCATTGCATGCACGACATGCATGATGACATATCAAAGAAAGCGTGCATATGACTGCAAGGACCAATACACATGACTAGTTTTATAAATAAACAAATAATCTATTGATGATGATCTTTAAACTTTGTTATGGATTTGATTAGTGTTTCTAGTGGTATCCTTAGGTGTCTCATCTCTTGAATCCATTTGTGTGAATGGTGATTCAAAATTTATAATTAAAACTGGAGTAATTTGAGTTGAGTTCTTTAAAGCAAAGCTAAGTTGATGTGGTTGTCTAACTGGCAATAAGAAGAAGCAAAGCTGAGCTGGAAAGTTAGTCAGAAAGTTAGAAGGTGATTGGTTCATTTTGTTAACTAGCTGTAACTAATTGTAATTGACTGATATAAAAAGAAAATGTGCTAAGGTAAAAGAGAGGAGATCGATTAAAAAGAAGAGAGAATTTAGGTGAAGAAAGGAAGAGTGCAGAAAAGGGTGTATTTCTTGAGTTTTCTTGTAACCTTACTCTTCCGAATTAAATCAATTTTTTGATCTATTTTTCATCATTCTTTACTTGTTTTGTGTTTATTCATTTGCTTAAGAATAAGATGTGAATTGCTTAAGTGATTGCAAGGTTGAATTTTGAAAATATAAGTTCTTGTCTTCTTGAATTGTATAATTGTTTTATGGTGGCCATTTTGTTTGGTAGTCTTCGCTAGTTGAGAAGTTTACAGGGGATAATGACTTTAACCTTTAGAAAATGAAGATGAAAGTATTCTTGGTGCATAAAGGCCTGCAAAAAGCTCTTATTGAAGAAATGAGATGTCTGAACACTTGAAGGACTCCGAGAAGAAAGAAATTATAAAGAAGGCACATAGTGCTCTTATGCTTTCTTTAGGGGATGGAGTTTTAAGGGAGGTGTCCAAGGAAACCACAACACTTGAAATCTAGAACAAATTGAAGTCCAAGTATACAACAAAGTCCTTAGCTCATACACTTTATCTAAAAAGAAAACTATATTCTTTTAGTTTGGAAGAAGGGGGATTGATTGCTGAGCATTTGGATGAATTCAACAAGATTGTCCTTGATCTTGAAACCATCGTCATCAAGATTAATGATGAGAATAAAGCTCTGATTGTTCTTAGTTCCTTGCCAAAATCTTATGAGCATTTTGTTGATATATTACTCTATGGAAGAGGTTCAGTTTCCTTGGATGATGTGAAATATGCTCTTAATGTAAATGAATTGAATGAAAGATCATAAGAAATGGATTCCAAGCCTAGTGAAGGCTTGCATGCTAGAGGAAGATCTAACAAAAGAGATTCGAAAGGCAAAAAGAATACAAACAGGTCAGTATCAAATAACAAGAAGTTCAAATGCTTCTATTGTGACAAGCAAGGACATTATATGAGACATTGCCTTGAAAGAAAAACCAAAAAAAAAAAGAAAAATAACTATTCAATCAAGGATATGTTGTGGTTGTTTTTGAAAAAGATTTTGAATCAGCATTCATGCTTACAGTCTCAGTAAATCAACATGAAGGAGAATGGATTTTGAATTCAAGTTGTTCTTTCCACATGACTTCAAATAAATCTTTATTTTCTTCCTTAAAGCTCATAGAAGGTGAGAAGGTTTTGCTAGGCAGTGATTTAGCTTGTAGTGTTAAAGAAATTGTCAGCATTAGATTAAAATTGCATGATGCGATTATCATTGGATTGCAAAATATTAGGCTTGTTCCAAAATTGAAAAGAAATCTAATCTTCTTAGGCATGTTAGAAATGAACGACTATATCTTTAAAGTTGAATTAAAAATATTAAATGTTACTAAAGGGTCCTTAGTAGTTTTAAAAGGAGTGAGAAAAAAATGGATTATATGTCTTAAAAGGTATTGAAATAATAGCAAGAGCTAATATGTTAGTAGAAAAGGATAAAAATAAAATAATGTTATGGTATCTTAGGTTGGGACCTTTAAGTGAAAAAGGGCTAAAAAATGTATTGTGAGCAAAGATGTTGTTTTTCATAATAATGAAATGCTAGGAAATGAGGCTAGAGTTAGAGACATACATGAATTAGACATAGAAATTGAAGATAAATATAAGTTTGAGGTAGAGCATGGTAAGGATGAAAAACTACAGATTGAAGCTGATCATCCAAATACTAGTCTAACCACCAGTTCAACCAACCTGAAATAATATAACCTGGTGAGAGATAGAAAAAGAAGACAAATAAAGCCACCATTAAGATTTGGATATGTAGATTTAATAGCCTATACTCTTCATATTATTGAAGATGTTAATTGTGATGAACCAAATTTTGTGAAACAGGTATTGAATGGGTTTAATTCTCAGAAATGGATGGAAGCCATAAATGAAGAAATGACTTCTTTACAAAGGAATGACACCTGAAAATTAATCCCAAGATTAGAACATAGAAAGATCATAGGCTGTAAATGGATATTCAAGAAAAAGAAAAACGTTTCTAATGCAGTTTCTGTCAAGTATAAAGCAAGATTGATAGCAAAAGGATTTACATAGAGAGAGGGTGTGGATTTCAATGAGGTGTTTTCTCCTGTTGTCAGGCATACCTCCATCAAAATTTTACTTGCTCTAGTGTCTGTCTTTGATATGGAATTAGAACAATTAGATGTAAAAATAGCTTTTTTTCATGGTGATCTGAATGAGGAGATCTACATGGATCAACCATAAAATACAAAATACCTTAAAAAATTGATCATATTTGCCTGTTGAGAAAATCATTATATGAGCTCAAACAATCTCGAAGGTAGTGGAATTTAAAGTTTGATAAGTTCATGATTCACAATAAATATAAAAGAAGTTTATATGATAGTTGTGTATATTTTAAAGGAGAATGTTAGGAAAACATGGTATATTTGCTGATATATATGGATGATATGTTGGTGGCAAGTAGGTGAAGGTTACAAATTCAAAAATGAATTTGAAACAACCAAATTATGGCCCTTAACTCCCCATTATGTTTTTGTAACTCCAAATTCAAATCAAAAGTTGTAACTGCAGCATTGAGTGGCCATTAAACCTCCATTAAGTGTGAGAATTCTTTGATGGGAGGAATTCTATAAATTGGGAGGTGTTTTGCTTTGCTAAGGTCCCTAAGCTCGAATTTTTTGTTAAACACCATCTTGAGAGGATTTTGAGAACTTAGAAGGCTTTGGTAGCATCAAGAAACTTCAACAATAGCAATGGCGAGAGGTTAGTGTTCCTTAGCTTCCGCACTCGATTTCTTGAGTTTTAAAGCATGCCTTAGGATTGTATGCTTACATTTGGTATCAGAGCATGTTAATAATCTCTGCTTTACTTAGTTTGTTGAGTTTTTTCGGAGAAAACATGAAATAGTAATATGGGTTTGTTAAATTGAATTTGGATTCTCATGCAACATGATTTTGTTCGTTTTTGATGTAAATTTATGTTATAAATCATTTTAGCATTAGATTTATGACATTTTGGACGTAAAAAACATTGAAAACGACGTTAAAAAATGGTTAAAAAATTGGTCGGATATGTTTCCGGGTCTGCGGGTCTGCGTTCGGATCGGGTCGACCCATAACATGTCAGCCACCTCTGGGCTATTCGGATGACATGTCATACGGGGTTTGTTATTTTTGAAAAATAAGTGCAAGGGTCAGGATTCGAACACCAGCCCAGGCCCAGAATCAATGCATGCATGTCCTTAACCACTAGACCACCCGTTATTTTTTGTGTTATAATGGCGCATTTATTGGCCTTTAACCGTTTTAATTTCGTATTAATTGCATGAATAATTTTAAAAGCCCATAATTGAATTTATATTTTATTTTAAAATATATTTATTATTTCATAAATTCTTAATAAATTAAAATTAAATTTATTAATAATTTAATTTAATTTAATTTTTTAATTTTGTTCATTATGATTTTGGTCTAAATATATGTTATATGCCATTTAGTTTTAAATTGAATTTAGGTAATTTTAAATGCATATTATTTATGTTTATTATATGCATATTTAAATTCAATTTAAATGTTTGAATTTATGCATATTATTTATGTTATGTTATATGCATAGTTTAATTTAATTGTTTATTTTAAGCATATAATTTATGTTTTATATATGCAATTGTATAATTTGCTTGATTTATGTATTTTTGTTTTATGCATACATTATAAAAATGAGAGTTAGTATGCAAATTTATTTTAAAAAAATGAATACATAAAATTTAAGCAAAATGGTAACATGCCATATTATTGTTAGGTATAGTAGTAGTATTTTATTTGCTTCTAATTACATGTTTGGAAAATTCTGTCTAAGGAGGTTGGGTTTTAAGTGGGACCGTTTGTGACCCCTCCAATCTTTCCTGGGAATTGACCTACTGTGATTGTTAGCTAAATAGAGTGCTCTCTATTACCTGTACAATGGACATAGAAATATTTTGGTGAAAATTTCTATAAGTCATAAAGATTAATTCATAATCATATATTTGAATGTCTTTGTGATCCATAAAGTTTAATAGAATAGGGAGTAGCCACAGCATCCCTAAGTTAAATGAAACTTTATATTAAGTTAGGATCACATAAAGTTTAAGACATTAATTGTAATCAATCATATTAGATGTGATAAATTTTATCCCACAGGAATTTTTATTATGTTTATATGATTGATTAGGATAAAATATTATATTATTTTTCTTAATTTACCCACAGGAATTAAGAAATTGGATATAATATAATAGTTTTATCATTAAGATATGTGAATCTATTTGAATAAAATATTTAGCCCACAGGTAGTATTTTATGTCATGTGATTCATATTTTGTGTATATTTTATATTGATAAAATATGATAATGATTAAGTCTCAATAAAATTCATCATAAGCATGTATTTTTGCAGTATCACAATCTACAAATATATCTGATATCAACTTAGAAGTTCCTGAACTGGTAGGAGATAACTATAAAATATGGAAAGAGAAAGTATTGTTATATTTAGGGTGGCAGGATATAGATTATGCTATTCGGAAAGACGAACCACCATCTATTACTGATGCTAGCACTCCGGCACAAATTAAGCTTTATGAACGTTGGGAGCGATCTAATCGCCTTAGTGTAATGTTCATAAAGACTAAAATTTCTGCTAGCATACGTGGTTCAGTCGCTCAGCATGATAATGTCCGTGTTTTAATGAAGGCTATTGATGAACAGTTTGAGTCTTCAGATAAAGCACTAGCCAGTACCCTTATTATGCAATTCTCCTCCATAAAACTCACCACTGTTACTGGTGTGCGAGAGCACATCATGAAGATAAGGGACATTCCGGCTCAACTGAAATCATTGGATGTGACAATGTCTGAACCTTTCCTTGTGCATTATATTTTGAATTCACTTCCACAACCATATGGACCCTTCAAAATTTCTTACAACACACATAAAGATAAATGGTCAATTAATGAATTGTTGACCATGTGTGTTCAAGAAGAAGGGAGGTTGGTAGCGGAAATGGGAGTGAATATTCAAAGTACACATCTAGCAATGAAAGGAAAGATTAAGAAGAAAGGGAAAGGCAAAATACCTGTCCAAGCTGAAATAAAGAAAGAATCCAAATATTTCTTTTGTAAGAAAAAGGGACATATTAAGAAGGATTGCATTAAGTTTCAGCAATGGCTTAATAAGAAAGGTATTTCTTTTTCTCTTGTAAGTTATGAATCTAATATGACTGAAGTTTGTCATAACACATGGCGGATTGACTCTAGTGCTACAATCCACATTACGAATGTTTTGCAGGGCTTGCAAAACCTAAGGAAACCAGTGGGAGCTGAGCGTTTTATCTATTCTGAAAATAAGATACGCTCAACTGTGGAGGCTATTGGGACATGCAGTTTGGTTCTCAATAGTAGTTTTGTAATAAATTTGGAAAAGACCTTTTATATTCCTAGTTTTTCTAGGAATTTAATTTCTATTTCGAGACTTGTACCCTATGGATATTCCTTCAATTTTTCAGATTTTTTTGTGAAAATTTTTTATAAATCAAATCTTGTTGGAAATGGTACATTGTCTGATGGTCTTTTTCATATTAATTTACAAAATAATGCTTGTTATAATACAATGCATACTCATACTGGTATTAAAAGAAGTGTTATGAATGAAAATTCCTCTATGTTGTGGCATCGTAGATTAGGATGTATCTCCATAGAAAGAATCAAAAGGTTAGTAAATGATAAAGTACTTAGTACTTTAGATTTTACCGATTTTGAGACTTGTGTGGACTGTATAAAGGGCAAACAGACCAATAAGTCAAAGAAAGGTGCCAAGAGGAGTTCAGACTTATTAGAAATCATACACACAGACATTTGTAGTCCTAGTATAGACTCATATGGTCATAAGTATTTTATCACTTTTATTGATGATTATTCACGATTTATGTATCTCTACTTGTTGAATACTAAAGATGAAGCATTAGATGTTTTTAAAATATTCAAAACTGAAGTAGAGAAACAATGCGGTAAGCAAATAAAGATCTTGAGGTCTGATAGAGGTGGTGAATACTATGGTAGATACACAGAAAATGGACAAGCACCTGGACCATTTGCAAGATTTCTTCAAGAACATGGGATTGTTGCCCAATATACTATGCCTGGTTCTCCAGACCAGAATGGTGTAGCAGAAAGAAGAAATCGAACATTGTTGGACATGGTGCGGAGTATGCTTAGCAACTCCAATCTTCCTAAGTCATTGTGGACAGAAGCTCTTAAGACAGCTGTGTACATATTAAACCGAGTTCCAACTAAGGCAGTTTCTAAAACGCCATTTGAGTTATAGAAAGGTTGGAAACCGAGTTTGCAAGATGTACGCGTTTGGGGTTGTCCTTGTGAAATAAGAGTTTATAATCCGCAAGAGAAGAAATTAGATCCTAAGACTATTAGTGGATATTTTATTGGATATTCAGAAAGGTCTAAAGGATACAGATTTTATTGTCCATCATATCACATTAAGTTTGTGGAATCAAGAAATGCTAAGTTTCTTGAGAATGACTTGATTAGTGGGAGGGATCAATTCCAAAACAAAGTTTCTGATAATGATCATTTAGAACCGTCCACTTCAAGTACTAAAGTGATTGTCATCAACAACATCCCTTCAGTACAAATGGATGTTGATCCATCAATGGTTGATATTCAACTAAATGATAATCAAATTCCACAGACTAGTGATGCTTTAGTAGATCAAGTTGTTGAAGAACCAGTTGTACAACATATTCCTCAGGAAAATGTTGAAGTAACATTAAGAAGATCTACTAGAGTAAAAAGATCACCAATTTTTAGTGATTATATTGTGTATTTACAAGAGTCAGATTACAATATTGGAGCTGTAAATGATCCGGAAACGTTTTCACAAGCCATGAGTTGTGAGCAATCCGACTTATGGTATAATGCCATGAAAGATGAGATGAATTCTATGTCAACAAATGAAGTCTGGGACCTTATTGAGTTGCCTAAAGGGTTCAAACCCATTGGATGTAAATGGATCTTTAAGACTAAAAAAGATTCATTAGGCAACATTGAGAGATATAAGGCTAGACTTGTTGCCAAAGGGTTCACTCAGAAAGAAGGAATCGATTACACAGAGACTTTTTCTCCTGTGTCTAAAAAGGATTCTTTTCGTGTAATCATGGCATTAGTAGCTCATTTTGATTTAGAGTTACATCAAATGGATGTGAAAACGGCATTCCTTAATGGTGATCTGGAAGAAGAGGTTTATATGAAACAACCTGAAGGATTCTATTCCAGTGGTGGTGAGCATTTGGTTTGTAAGCTTAAGAAATCTATATATGGATTGAAACAAGCCTCCCGACAGTGGTATTTAAAATTTCATGAAATTATTTCTTCATTTGGTTTTGAAGAAAATATCATGGATCAATGTATATACCAAAAGGTTAGTGAGAGTAAAATTTGTTTCCTTGTTCTATATGTGGATGATATACTACTTGCAACCAATGATAAAGGGTTTCTACATGAAGTGAAACAATTCCTTTCTAGAAATTTTGATATGAAAGATATGGGTGAAGCATCTTATGTCATTGGCATTAAGATACATAGAGACAGACATAGGGGTATTTTAGGTTTGTCTCAAGAAACCTATATCAATAAAGTTCTAGAAAGATTTCGGATGAAAGATTGTTCTCCAAGTGTAGCACCAATTGTTAAGGGAGATAAGTTCAATTTGAACCAATGTCCTAAAAATAATCTCGAAAAGGAACAAATGAACAACATTCCGTATGCTTCAGCTGTTGGAAGCATTATGTATGCTCAAGTCTGTACAAGACCTGACATAGCTTTCGCAGTTGGAATGTTGGGTAGATATCAGAGTAACCCAGGATTGGACCACTGGAAAGCTGCAAAGAAAGTTTTGAGGTACCTTCAAGGGACCAAAGATTACATGCTTATGTATAGACGAACTGACAATTTGGAAGTAGTTGGCTACTCAGATTCGAATTTCGCTGGCTGTGATGATTCAAGAAAATCAACATCTGGATACATCTTTATGTTAGCTAGCGGAGCCATATCTTAGAGAAGTACTAAGCAATCACTGATTGCTATTTCCACTATGGAGGCCGAGTTCGTTTCATGTTTTGAGGCTACCTCTCATGGAGTATGGTTAAAGAGTTTCATATCTGGGCTTAGACTTGTGGATTCTATTTCTAAGCCATTGAGGATATATTGTGACAATTCAGCTGCTGTATTTTTGGTTAAGAATAATAAAAGTGGGAGTCGAAGTAAACACATCGACATTAAGTACTTAGCCATTAGAGAACGTGTTAAGGAAAATAAAGTGGTCATTGAGCACGTTAGCACTGAATTGATGATTGCAGATCCTTTAACAAAAGGCATGCCACCATTAAAGTTTAAGGATCATGTAGTTCGTATGGGACTTGGTTCCAGTATGTAAATTTATTACTATTAATGAAACTTTGATTATTTGTTTTCTTATAAAGTGTGCACATTTATTTGAAAGAAAACAAATTTTATTAGACCTAGAATAAACATGAGGTTTATTCATTAAGTTAAGGTCATTATGTTGGACCAAGAATAAACATAGGGTTTATTCATTAAGATTACCACATTAAAGTTGCAGTAAGAAGTATCATACATCTGTAATACATGGAAGAGAAGTTATCAATTTTGATAATATATCGCCATGATTCATGTATGTTATTTCTTGTATATGAGAATTTGAAGTTTACGGGCCAAGTGGGAGAATGAAGGTTACAAATTCAAAAATGAATTTGAAACAACCAAATTATGGCCCTTAACTCCCCATTATGTTTTTGTAACTCCAAATTCAAATCAAAAGTTGTAACTGCAGCATTGAGTGGCCATTAAACCTCCATTAAGTGTGAGAATTCTTTGATGGGAGGAATTCTATAAATTGGGAGGTGTTTTGCTTTGCTAAGGTCCCTAAGCTCGAAATTCTTGTTAAACACCATCTTGAGAGGATTTTGAGAGCTTAGAAGGCTTTGGTAGCATCAAGAAACTTCAACAATAGCAATGGCGAGAGGTTAGTATTTCTTAGCTTCCGCACTCGATTTCTTGAGTTTTAAAGCATGCCTTAGGATTGTATGCTTACAGTAGGAACAAGGAGAAAATTGAAGAACTTAAGTCACAATTAAGTAATACCTTCGAAATGAAAGATTTAAGGCATGTTAAGAAGGTTTTAAGGATTGAGATTTCAAGGAACAGAAGCAATAGAAGGCTGTCATTATCTCGAGAACAATATCTTTAAAGGTGTTGCATAAGTTCAATATGTTGAATGCAAAATCAGTTAGCACACCCTTAGTTGCTCACCTTAAATTGTCAATTGATCAAACACCTAACAATGAAGAGGAACTTGAATACATGCCCTCAAAACCATATGCCAATTTGGTAGGGTACTTAATGTATGATATGGTCTGAACAAGACCAGATTTAGCATACTCAATTAGTGTAGTTAGTAGGTTTATGGGTAAATCAGGTAAGATGCATTAGGAAGCCTTTAAATGGATGTTGAGGTATGTAAAATGAAGTTTTGGCATTTGTTTGGTATATGAAAATTATAAAGCAAATAAGGATAACATGACACACTTTGTTGATTCTAATTTTGCTGTTGATTTTGATAAAAGAATGTCATTGTCTAGATATATCTTCACTTTGTTTGATTGTGTCATAAGTTGGAAGACTTCACTTCAAGTAGTAGTGGCTTTGTTGACAACTAAAGTAGAATATATGGCTGCTATAGAATCTATTAAGGAGGCTTAGTGGTTAAAGAAAATTGTGGCAGAGCTTGGAATTGATCAAGAGTGTGTTGCAATTCAGTGTGATAGCCAAAGTGCAATTCAACTTACTAAACATCGGACATATCATGAAAGGACTAAATATATAGATGTCAGATTGCATTTCATAATGGATTTGATTTCACAAGGGGTGATTAAACTGTAGAAAGTCAAAACAGAGGACAATCCAGCAGATATGTTAACAAACGTTCTTCCTGGTGCAAAGTTTAGATATTGTATGAACTTATTGAACTTGGTATAAGAATGTTTAAGTGCTTGCTGTTGTGAATATTGAATTAAGGTAGAGATTGCGAATGGAGATTCAAAATTCACAATTGAAACTGGAGTAATTTGAGTTGAGTTCTTTGAAGCAAAGCTGAACTGATGTGGTTGTCTAACTGGCAAGAAGAAGAAGCAAAGCTTAGCTGGAAAGTTAGTTAGAAAGTTAGAAGGTGATTGGTTCATTTTGTTAACCAGCTATAACTAATTGTAATTGATTGATATAAAAAGAGAATGTGCTCGAGTAAAAGAGAGGAGATCGACTAAAAAGAAGAAAGAATTCTGGTGAAGAAAGGAAAAGTGCAGAAAATGGTGTATTTCTTAAGTTTTCTTGTAACCTTTCTCTTCTGAATTAAATCCATTTTTCGATCTGTTTTTCATCATTCTTTGATTGTTTTGTGTTTATTCATTTGCTTAAGAATAAGATGTGAATTGCTTAAGTGATTACAAGATTGAATTCTGAAAATACAAGTTCTTGTTTTCTTGAATTGTACAGTTGTTTTGTGGTGGCCATTTTGTTTGGCAGTTTTCGCTGGTTGTGATCGATTTTTCTACAATTTGTTTCTGATTCGACAATGAAATGACCCCTCCTAAGAATTTTTTCGGCCGAAACAATGAGAAATGACGAAACGACAGAACAAATAACGTACAACTGAACCGTATACCTTCTAGAAAAAATGAGAATGCATTCAAGACATTCTAAGAAATATACTAACATTGCAACCGCAAAGTCTAGCAAGATTCTATAATTCGGGATCTTGTAAATTGGTTCAATATTGAAAAGAAAATTCCAACTTTATTGTTAGTAACTCATGAACAAATGAGCCCCTAATTATTTCATCATGAAATAGTAGATATTACAACGGTAAGTAACTAGTACAAATTATGGTTAGTATGCCCGCAACACTATATTAAGATGGATAATACTGATCATATGAATGCTGCTTCCAAATAGAAGTACCAGTCCTTGCACATAGGTATGCCTCCACCACAATGAAATGAGTCTCAGAGTTTGGGGATAATAATTTGCAGCAGTCCATTTCTGCATCCAGAAGCATCGGTCGAAATCAGTCTTAGCTAATTTAGGTTATTATTTGCCCAATATCTAAAATATAAATGAAAATCATTAGCAGAATTTTTGAGCTCATGAATTATTATTTAACCAGATCCACCTATCATTGCTGACATAGCCATAAAAAAGATCATTAAAAAGGCATGAGCCATTACAAAAAAATTATAAAGTTGATGATTCCCACCAAGAATTTGATCCCAGGCGGTGCTACTGAATTATCAACAGTAGTAACAGAGGATCCGTGTCCTAGCATTAAATGGGACATATGCATATATCATTTCCTGATTTTTGCTTTTTCTTTCAAATTGATGATTCCAATCTTGAAGGAGCTCTGCCAGCAAAATTACATCATACAGGCAAGTCAGCAAAATCAAATTAGGTCATTTGTCAAGCTAATGCCAAGACCTCTAATTCAATTCCTGCTGACTTTATCTGTAGTTTTGCATGCAGACACTAGAGAACACAACTTACTAGAACAACTACAGTGGCAATATTTTCAGATTATCTCTGATTCATCCTTAGAATGGACAACAACAAAAGTACATAGAATCAGGGAAAAAAATTGCAAGGAAAGGTAATCATTCAATTTCTCATATCAAATGAAATTGAGAACGCCACATTATCAGTAAATAAGACAGGTTTGGCTTTCCAAGAGGCAAAACATAGGAAAATGATACATTTCCATATATGCAAATCATATAATTGCCTTAGTAAATATTTTGGTGCAGTCATACCAATATATAAGCGGAAAATCAAGGAGTGGATGGAGGAGATATGACTTACAGAAATTCAGCAGATATTGTGTCCTTGTTCACATCAGTAGGAAGCGGCCACACCACCTGGTAAGGTTCTTCGCTATATACTCTCCTGTGATATGCAGAGATAGAACCATTTGAACAACTGGCTATTTTCCAACACGCAGTGGCATGTTTTGCCATCACAGTCAAGCTGTCCAAAAAAATAGATTCTTTTCAAATCAAATTAAAATAACAACTTTGATGTATCCAAATATAGATAACATAATAGAATGCTTGAGTCATATAGAGAGAAATGACTAAACCAGCACAAAATCTGAAGCTAAACGAGCATATTTCAAATCTAGATACTTGCTACGGAAAGCCCACTGTAAAAAATCTGTGTTAAATTTAGAGACACAAATCTTGAAACAAGATATTTACTTTTGGCCATCAACCTCCACTCTGATGTCATTCATGCCAACACCTGGAATTTCTATGGTCATAACATAATTGCTTCCGAGTTCCGAGACGTTCATCCTTGGGGACCACTCAAATCCTGCCAGAAAAAAGAGAGCTAAAATGTAAATTATCTACTTATCTCTAGGCTCTAACTGAAACTAATGATAATAGAAATCATATTCAAATTCATATTGAAAGTAGTGTTGACAGTGTTTCAAGTATTAGAAGAGTATGTAAGCTTTTATCTAAAGCATTTAACCTTGCTTCATATCAATCTTCAAATCTTATATACCATACTTAATGCCAGAGAGCATTCTCTGCTGCTACTAGGGATGTATAATCAATAGCTTGGACTGAATTTATCTTTCACCATTATTACAGCTTACCTGCTTGCCTGAGAAGCCAAATTCATGTCTTCCCTCTGTGAAACTCTATGTCTAAACTATAGACTTCTATGAGGAAAACCTTGAGAAGAATGAGAGTAACAACTTTTAAAAGGTTCATCAAACTCTGACATGTTCAAGCATCAAACCACTTACCATTAGACTTAAAAGAATGTAAATTTTTCATCAAACCAAACTGCGCTTGTTTAACAATTCCTCTATCTGGTTTGGCAAACTTGGGAAGATCAGGCGTTGATAGTTTGCAATCTTGCAGAAGAGGTTGCCTAAGTGCATAATTTCGAAAGTTTGGTTCCATCCTTGCAGGTCTTGAAAACAATGGTGTTTCACAGGAAGCCTTGCAAGAGCCCTCATTTGTGAAACCAGAGCACTTGAGAGCCACACAAGGTCTAGCAAACAATGGTGCTCCAGAAGCGTTGCAAGAACTCTGGCAAAGATTTTAGAACACAACAGACCAACACAATATTAGTTCCTGGAAAAGTGATTGAACAATTTGAAGAGTTGTAAAATAAAATTGGAAGCACCTGTTCACTTGAAATTTGCCGCATGAAACAAGCTTGAGAATCGGATGCTTGACGTGCAAAATACATTCGGTTATCACACCTTCGGATCACAGAATTTAAACTGCTGCTGCATTTCTGAAACCAAAAAGACAAACGAGTCATTTTAAATACATGTAACAATTTAATATATGCATATATAGTTATGTAATTCTTAGTCTTTTCTATTTCTTTTCCTAAATGTAATTTTAGCTATTTTGTATTGAGAGGGTAAAACCATGAACAATAAATCACAAACACAAGTTTTAATAGACTTTATAGAGTACCCCTAACAGGGAGGAGACTCAACTATAGTATCAATAACCATATCATACAGTAAATTAACAAATGAGATTTGCTAGCAGTTGAATCGAATACACCAAATACCGGGAAAAGCATTCAAATGCTTTAAAGACGGGAAAAACGCACATTAACATGACAACATGGAACTATTCAGTGACATTTGATCAAAAATACTAATTACTACAACATGATGGCTTTATTAAAACATTATATGGACGTTAGGATTGATTTTTCAGTAGCATGTGTGATCATCTATTACTCTGTTGTTCTTATTTATTTATTTATTTCTTTTTTCTCTCTCAAAATGCAGAATCAATTTTACCTAAAGCTTAGGATAAAGCAGTGTATACCATAAGAGTAATTCTTTCGCCTCTCTAGTATCTCCAAGGTTAAAATCAAGCCTTTCTATTGGTAACAGATTCCAAGGCCTTGGTTTTGATTTATATTTTTTTAAAATAATAAGAAAAAAAGGAAAAAACTTCATAAAGTTGACTGTATCTACATGATCTCTGTTTTCGGTATCAAGCTGAAGCAGAAAATAATATAATGGCACGATATCGATTAAAAATGAATTACCAGAGGAAGAAGTTGAGTGGTTGAAGAGATAATATCATCATTTGTAGGTGCTACATGGCCTGCAATTCTGTTGATTCTACGTCTCACAACTTCGGTCTCCATTTCTTACGTTGGAAAGCCTTAGCGACGGATGTTCTGAACTGAAATTTATTTTGAGAATTGAGATAAAGTAGAGAAGAAAGCACAGGCTTGAGTTGATGAGTTTTAAGTGGGAGTCAGTGAGATATTTTGGTGGAAATGATGAATGATTGATGGAACGCGATGGGACCCCTGAAAGTAAGAAATATCTGTTAAGAGGATAAATTGGATGCCATGCGGCCGAGGAGCAAAAATATCAGTTTCTCTGTCGGAGATACTTTTTGCTTTTTCGCTGCCTCCTTACATCATTTTTGGCCGTTTGCTCCTCGTGTTTTTCGTTAAAGAAGTTAGCAAGACTAAAACTTGATTAGTGTACAATGTGAAACTACAAATAGACATACGAAGGTTGGAGATAGAAGTACCATGGCAAAATGATAAGAGGTATTTATATGTATGAAATAAAAATTTGTACTTGATATTTGGAGTTATATTTTTTTATATTTTTATGGAGTATCAATATATTTTTTGTTTGATTTTGGTAGTTAATGAAAGAACATGTGGTTAAAAGAGATTGGAATCAACATATGTCGAATAAACGAAATTTTGGTAAATAAATATGAAATTGATAAACAGTAATCATAAAGCATAATACCGAGCCTAAGGCCGTAGCTGCAGGCCACGGTGCATTATAGTAATGAACAATGAACAGAGACTCTAAGGCCACAGTGCCAAGAAAATTAAGGCTTAGTGCTGCGGCGCCCGATGAGGATTGTTTCCAAGTTTCTTTCATTTTTTTTTTTATAAATATAAAGATAAATAATTGAAGCTGTTGATCAACAATTCCAACTAAATTTTATTCTTCTTTAATTTTTTTTTTTTTATATTTAAGAAGTTTAATTTATTTGGTTTGTTTTTAATTTCTTACATCATGAACTAAATTTGTTATTTTAAAATTAAGATATAGTTATATTATCATAAAAGTATATTTATTTTTTTAAGTTAATTAGGATTATGTTATTTGATTGAGTATTTATCTAATTCTTAATGCTTTTAATTAAATTGACCATGAATTACATGATTTGATTATATGTTTTCATCTAAAAAAGGTATTAGATATTTATAATTTTAAAATAAATATCATTAAATTTATGTAAGATAGTGATATACTTACATGTTTGATATAATTTGTATATAAAATCTGTAAACTTAATGAATCTCATTTTATTTAAATTCATATAAAAATATAATAAATTAATAATTTAGGAATATTTTTATTATCACTCTAAAAAGAGCCGATAAATAATTTAATAATTTTTTATTGTCAACCATATATTTAATATCAATTAATAAGAATAATAAATTAAGTTTGGATTAATTTCGATGAAATTGAATACTTTAGAATTTTTTTTTATTTGATCACAATCCTTAATTTTGTTTTGTTTTAATTTAGTAGTTTGTTTAGTTAGTGAATAAAATTAATTTTCAACTCATTCAAATAACAATAATAGTATTTGAAATCAATAGTTAGATTTTATATAGATAGTCATCGTGGGAATTATACTCAACTCATTATTCTATTACTTATTAGCTATAACGTGCACTGTGTTTGCATATTTTTCACCATAAGTTTTTGGCATCGTTACTAGCGATTATCTTTTATATATATATATATATATATATATTCTAATATCAAGAAAAGTCACTTTGAAGTTTAATATGAATTTTTAATTTTTTTTATTTCTTTTTACTTTTATTTTTCTTCTTCTTTTAGGTATCTTCAACTATTGTATGTGAATTGCCAGGAGTAGTCAACTCTTATTGTTAGATTCTAAAATTGAGAAAACTTGTCAATGTAATAAAAAGGAGAAAGAGTAGAGGTTCAACAGTTAGATGCAATGGCTGAAAATCTTGGAGAAGTGGATGACAACAACACATTGCGTGATTATGCTATGTCGATAGTTACAAGCAATAACTCTTTCGGCAATTCAAGCCATTAACTTTGAGATTAAGCCAGCTGTTATTCAGATGGTCATAGCAAATCAATTTGGGGGTTCACCTCATGATGATCACACACTTCACATTTTTAATTTTTTGAAGATTTGTGACAAATTTAAGAATAATAGAGTTTTAGATGATGCTATTTGACTAAAATTGTTCATATTTTTTCTTTGAGACAAGACTAAAAGCTAACTAAACACTTTGCTAGCAAGAAATATTATGACATGGGCGGATCTAGCACAAAAATTTTTGGCAAAATTCTTTCCACCTATAAAGTTTACGAAAATGAGAGACAATATTACTACTTTCATTCAACATGATATGGATTCACTTTATGAAGCTTAGAAAGGTTATAAAGAGATGTTGAGGAGGTGTCGACATCATGGCCTTCCGGGATTGCTGCAAATTCAAACATTTATAATAATTTGGAAAGTTTAACTAGAACTTTGGTAGATGTTATAGCATGGGGTGCTTTGATGAGCAAAACACATGATGATACTTATTTTTTTCTTGAGGAAATGGCTGCAAATGCCTGCCAATGGCTAACTGATCATTCTATATCAAGGAGAGCATCTGGAGTATATGAAGTTGATCTTATTAAAACATTGTCTTTTCAAGTAGCAACACTATTTAACTAGTTAGGGATCTTAACATCTAATGCCATCCACACTCCACATTTATTATGAAAATGGTGTAAAAAAGCCCATGCTAGCGCTCAGTGCTAGGTTGGAAATCTTTTTACCTCATCTTAAGTTAAACAAGTGTAATTTGTTGAGAATTTAAATGGGCAGAGGAACAATCCTTATTTCAACAGATAAAATTTGGGATAGAGAAATCACCCAAACTTATCTTGGCACAATGATCAAAATATGGTGAGACCACCCTGAGATTTTAGCAACAACCATTAAGATTTTAATAACAACAAGTAAAGAAGAATGTAACATTAAAAGATGTGTTGACATAATTTACTGTAAGTACTTCTCAGTTTATGACAAAGACTGAGATGACATTTTAGAATCAAGCAGTATCTATCCTAAATCGTGAGGTATAAGTAGGGCAGTTAGCGAATGCAATAATATTAAACCACACGGTTTACTACCTTCTAATATAGAAACAAATCCCAATGAGAGTGTGAATGCTATTATATTTTGTAGTAGCAAAGAGTTAGTAACATCATTGAAGAGAAGCACTTCAGAAGTCAAGCAAAGTGTATATTTTAAAAAGATAAAATATTCTGAGAGCTTCAATAAACAAGAAGAAAAAGAGTCAAAATTTAAGCTTTTTTCAAACAATTCTCCAAACTCTTGAATGTATTCAAGAAATTACACATCAATATTCCATTTGTTGACGCATTAGAACAAATGCCAGTTATGTGACGTTTGTGAAGGAGATGCTTTTTAGGAAGAGAAAGTTGAAAGATTATGAGATAGTCATACTCACCAAAGAATATAGTTTAATTTTGTAAAAAAAGCTACCACCAAAGTTAAGAGATTTTGATAGCTTCACCATCCCTTGCATAATTGAAAATTTCCATTTTGACAAAGCGTTATGTGATCTTGGGGCAAGTATTAAGTTGATGCCTCTATCTATGTTTAGACAACTAAGTTTGGTGAAAGCAAAATTGATGACGATTTCATTGTAGTTGACAGATATGCCCACTAAATATCCAAGAGAAATTATCGAGGATGTGCTAGCAATGATAGACACGTTCATTTTCCTATTTGACTTTTTTGTACCTGACATGGGAAAAGATTAAAACATTTCACTCATTCTTAATTGACCATTCTTAGTTATTAAGAGAGCCCTTATCGATGTATAAAAATGAGAACTTATTTTAAGAGTTCAAAATGAACAATTCTCATTTAATGTTTTTCAGGCAATCAAACACCCAAGCGAAGCACCTAGCTATTTTCGAGTATTTACAATTGCTTATTGCACAACAAATAATTTTAAGTGATCACAACAGTTTACTGAGAAGGATAAGGTGAAGAAACAAAGTAATGCTTGGAAGCTCAAGATAAAGGGGCAATGACTCAAGGCTTACAATGTACAAAAGAGGAATATTTCGAAGTCTTTAATCATTGTAGAAGACCTAGAGTGATTAACTTCATTGAATAATTAAGCCGAAGATTATAAAATAAGCACTTCTTAGAATAAGCCTTATAAACCCATTTTTTTTTTTTTTGGTTGTAACCATATAATAATCAGAGCCTTTACTTTCAAATCTCTTAAAACTTTATCCCTCATCTTCAGGCATATATATCACTTCCATTGTTTTGTTTAAAAAAAAGAAAAAAAGAAGAAGAAGAAGAAGAAGAGAAAAGATAGAAAGAGAGTGGAAATCCACCATGAATGAGAAAAGAAAAAAAAAGGGAGAGAGAGGGGGAAACTTTGTTAAAGGGATGAATTTTTTAAACAAATATTGTGGAATGAAGGAAAAAAACAAGAAAGGAAAAAAAGAAAAAAAAATTGGAATAAATGAAAGGGAGAAGCAAGAGGAAAGTGAAGAAAGACCTATAAAAAAAGAATCCGAAAGAGTTATGTGCCTAAGGTGATATTAGTCAATTGAATATTCGATTATCAATTCCTTACCTCAGCCATATAATACAAGTTAATAAAGTTATAATAATCTTTGTTATGTTGTTTGTCTACATTAGTAGATAGTTCTATGAAAAACAAGCTTATGGAGTTGTTAAGAGGGTGAAAACTTCATGAGTATATTCTATTCTACTTGTTTGTATGGACTAAATTGAGCATCAAAAGAATGATTATGTAATGGCTGGATACACACATGATTTTTATGGAAATTGCAGCAAGTAGAAAAATTGGTATGTGAGTAGAAATGACATGTTCACGTTGTTGAAAAATTTTGATTAGGCTATACAGTAAGTGAGATCTTTGAGTTACATCTTTAAAAATATTATGTCTTACCCATGGATATTCAATAGTTATATGTGAAATTGGTTCAGACGATTTTTATAGTGTTCTTTTTTTCTTATTTTTTTTCGTTTGATGACTAGAAAAAATTCAAGTTTGGGGATATTTAATAAGAGATGTTTATATACATAAAATGAAAATCAGTACTTTATATTTTGGGCTATATTTTTGAGATTTTTAATAAGTATTAACACATTTTTTGTTTAATTTTGATAGTTAATGAAAAAACAAGCACTTGAAAAGAGATTGGAGTTAACAAATGTCGAATAGGCAAAATTTTGGTGAAGAAATGTGAAGTTGATGAACAGTAGTAAGAGAGCTCAAGGCCATAGCTTTAGGTCGTAGCAAGCTACAATGATAAACAATGGACAAAGACTTTAAGGCTGCAATGGTAGGAAAATTAGGGCCTATTGAGGATTGTTTCAAAATTTTCTTCGTTTTTTCATAAATATAAGAGAAGAAAACGTTTGTTTTGGAGAGGATGACAAATTTAAGGTAAAAGAGGTGCAAAATCAAGGAGAAAGAGGCGAGAAGAACCATAAAGATAAGGACTTTAAGTTTTTGATCGACAATTCCATCTAAATTTTATTCTTCCCTAGATTTTCTTATATTTAAGATGTTTAAATCATTCTATTTGTTTTTAATTTTTTACATCATAAACTAAATCTATTGTTTCAAGGTTAAAATGTAGCCAAGCTGTAATAAATGAATGTTTATTTATTTAAGTTGATTGAGATTATTTTATTTGGTTAAGTATTTGTTTTGTTTTTAATGTTTTTAATTAAATTGACTATTAATTAGATGATTTAATTGCATGTTTACATTCCAAAAAAGTTTTAGATATTTATGATTTTGAGATAAGTACCATTAAGTCTATGTAAGATAGTGATATATTTATATACTTGATATATTTGTGTATAGAATTTGTAAGCTTAATAAAACTTTTATTATTTGAAGTTACATAGGAATATAATGAATTAATAATTTAGGGATATTTTAATTGTTACCCTAAAGAAGGCCAATGAATAAATTCAATAATTTTTTTTTATTATTAATCATATACTCAATATCGGTTAATAAGAATAATAAATTAAATTTAGATTAGTTTAGGTGAAATTGCATATTTTAAAATATTTTTTTATTTGATTACAACCCTCGTTTTTAATTCATTTATATAACAATGAGAGTAGTTAAAATTGGCAATTAGATTTTATATAAATAGTTTTTATGAAAATAATATTTAACTTATTACTATATTACTTGTTGATAATAATGTGCACTTAGCATATTTTTCACTGTTCAAATAAAGGGTAAATTTTAATCAAACGGAGCTAAATACATAAAATAAAGGGCGAATAAGTATCGAATTGCTGTTATCTATAGATGTTTGTCAATCGCACTAGGATTTCTTTGGATTACGAAACTCCGAAAAAGTTGTAATTTCAATTCAACTGTTAAAATAAAGCAAGGCTCCTCGTTATTCGCAGTTACTTTGTATAATCATGTGCATCATGCATTTATAAAATTACGGTCTGCTAATACGATACCTAACCAACAATTTACATATTTTGATTTTATCTTATCGTCTTGTTGATGAAGTACATAGTTACCGTTTGTATTGATTTTGTGTAGGAACTAAGATGTTTCTTAAGTGTGAATTAATTCTTAAGACCAGAAAACCTTCAATTTCAGCAATCAAGATCAAATTACGGTTGAATCTTTAAGTTTCAGATTAATGACAAACACAGAATTCTCACAATTAAATCTAACAATTAATAGACTAAACAATTCAGCAACCACACGAAGAACACAAGAAATTTACGTGGTTCAGTCTTAAAGACTTGCATCCACGGCCAAGAACAAGAACCAGTAAGCTTTTATTCAACAGGTGTATCATGGAAACTACAAGAAGAAGATCCTTTACAAAGAACCTGATTTTTTATTGATGAATTCCAGCCTCTCACCAAGACTAATGAATCACCTTAGCCTACACCCTACACCCTACACCATTCATCAAGAATGCTCTCTGTAATTTTTCTGTGTATATTCGGCTACAAATCAGATTTACTTATATATGCTGTTATCCAGCTCATGTTCCAGTTGTCAGAACTTATAACTACCTTAACTAACTTGAGCCTTAGCAGATATTTAGCCACTTTTCCTTCATTTTGGAACAAAGACAATAAAAGGTTCTCCTTCCTTTGTTGAAAGGTTGAAACTTCACGGCTGCTGTCAATCTGTCAAATGTATGTTTTTGGATTCGTTGCGGAAGAGAAGACTGCCTTCTGATCTCAGCACTTACAACAACCACGTTCATTCCAATTTCCAAGTCAGAAATACTCTAAAACTTATTAAGAGAAAAAGGAGGGAATTTTTGTATGAAGGAAAAAAAAAAAAAAAGTCAAGGGAACCGTGCTGAAGGTCTAAATAGGAGCCTTTGAATATTCAAAAATCAAAAGCGAAATAATTCACGTTGAAATCTACTATATTTTAATGCCACAGTTTTAGAAACTAGAAGGTGACGGCAAAGTCAATATTGTCTGCCCAGATGAAATGTCCTAACCATTTGCCTATTTCGTTTTCCCCAAGTTTTGCAATTACAGTGGCTTTTATTTATGTTTCTTCTTCGAATAAATTAGCTCTTACTGAAAAAACACCCAATTGGTTATGGTTTAGATTTTCGGTTTTGAAGCTTAACTTTTCATAAACCCACCTTCACTTCGATCGGATTCAACGGAGTTCATTTAAATTGTGTTGTCAGCCCCAGAATTTGATGCTTTCAAATCCATTGGATTTTGATGTGAATCAATGGGATTTGTATTGACTGGATTTGACGGAATATGGTGCAGAAGTTGTGAATATCGGAGTGCAAGTGTATATGGTGCTATTGAAAGTTAAGGTTTTGTAGAATTTAGCGATGGATGAATCACAGGGAAAGGGTAGTCCAAATGCGCCGGCTCCTTTTCTCACAAAAACATACGAGATGGTGGATGATCCAATAACCAACTCGTTGGTATCTTGGAGTCGAAGTGGTTGTAGTTTCATCGTGTGGAATCCACCGGATTTTGCTAGAGATTTGCTGCCCAAGTATTTCAAGCACAATAATTTCTCCAGTTTTGTTAGACAACTTAATACATATGTAAGTTCATTATTATTATTATCTTTCCTCTCTCTCTTCTTGTTCTTGTTCTTTTTCTTTTTTTCACTTCACTTGTTTGAGCTACATACCATGCTGTTTAATCTGAAATTTTTTGATTTTCATTATGGATTAATGTAGTGATCGATTTGGTTTTCCTTTTTGAATTCCCTCGAAATATAGAACCTCAAGCCATGTTGCTTTTAGATTGGAGAATGATGTGTACTCTTATGGTATAACGTCCTCAAGCTCTAATTTTGATTGCTATCCTGTTCGGTATTCAACTCTATAATAAGATCTTACTTGTTTAGCATTTCTTCCCTATTAATTTCTATAATGATGTGTACTCTTATGGTATAACGTCCTCAAGTACTTCCGGAAAAGAAATCCCTATTAATTTCTTCCCTAGAAGAAAGGTACTGGAACTTCATTTTGGCTGATTCCGCAGCTGATTTTGACTTAAGATTCTGCAATATTTGATTCTCTATGTGTAATATTCGGGATTTTGAATGCTTGATTCTGATATACAAGTCTAATCATATTAGCTTTTGTTTAATGTAGCAACGATTGGATTGCTGAGCAGGTTTCTTTATGTCAGTGATGAATTCTAACTGTAGCTTTCACTGTATTTGAGCAGGGATTCAGAAAGATTGATCCTGATCAGTGGGAGTTTGCAAATGAGGAATTTATTAGAGGAGAGAGACATCTCTTGAAGAATATTTACAGACGGAAGCCAGTTCACAGCCATTCCACCCAGAATCAAGGGCTGTTCTCTAATCCATTGACGGAAACAGAAAGAAATGCGTATGAGGGGAACGTTGAGAAACTGAAAAGAGAGAATAGATTACTTCAGTTAGAGCTACGAAAGCGCGAGACCGAAAATCAGGGGTTTGAGTTTCAACTACAATCATTACGTGAGCGTCTAAGGTATTTGGAACATCGACAGATGCAATTGATGTCCTTCTTTTCTCAACTGTTGAAGAAACCAGGATTTTCCTCTGTTCTTATGCAACAATCACAAGTTCATAACAAAAAGAGAAGGCTGTTGATGCCTAATTACTTTACTGATGAATCCTTCATGGATAAAAACTGGAGTTTGACTGATGACTCGAAAGGAAACCTGGATGCTGTTTCTTCTTCATTATTGAATTCGAAACATATCGACAAGTTGGAATCATCCGTGAATTTCTGGACTTGTTTTTTGTATGGGATTAATGAAGCTTTCAGTGAAGAGGTGTATGACTTCGGTGTATTGCGACCAATTTCTGAAGTCACTGATGCAGAAGAGGGTGTGTCTGAAGACAATGAAGTGTATGGGGAACCATGCTCGCCTATTTCAAATTCATTCTCTCCCCAGCCAATGGATACTCGTTCTTCATCTCCAAAGCTGCCTGCTTCCGTGAATCATACTGATGGTGTTACTGAGGACGAGACATCAAGAAAAGAGGTGGCAGAATCATCAGCAAATTC
>CP135531.1:12611279-12656215 GCA_032402905.1 Khaya senegalensis | reverse complement strand
GGCGCATTTTGGATTCCAAATTTATTTTTAATTTTTACAAATTAAAAAATTTATATTAATAAAAAAGAGCCCTTAATTTTACAATCGTGATCAATACACTTTTGAAATTAAATTTAATATGTAATTAATTATTATAATTAATATATATTTAATATAATTTTAATTATTTAATTAAAAATAATTTAATAATATAAAAAATTGTACAAAAAATAAAAACTCTTATATCTTATTCTCTTGACTTTGCGAGGGTGAGATGTCAATCACCCTTGATGGGCAACTATCATTACTTTTTAAAACCGACACTCTTTCAACATTCAAAACAAATTCACATAATACTTCGATCTTATCCTTGCATTTGCCTTGCTGTTGTCTATTTATGTAGAACCCATTTCTTTAATCACAAATTCAAGATCATGAACAAAATCGTGCCACACTTTCTCTGTCACTATATCCAGATTACTCATGTAAAGAAGGGACCAAAACCAATAGTCCCGCACCCTACACACCACACAATAGATTACCCAGAAAGCCAATCACTATGTCAAGCTGGGAAAAGGTCGGTCGGGCCTTTTATTTTTCTTCTTTCATTTTCTTCTTTCAAAAGTGGTTTACTTCTATTANATGTAATTAATTATTATAATTAATATATATTTAATATAATTTTAATTATTTAATTAAAAATAATTTAATAATATAAAAAATTGTACAAAAAATAAAAACTCTTATATCTTATTCTCTTGACTTTGCGAGGGTGAGATGTCAATCACCCTTGATGGGCAACTATCATTACTTTTTAAAACCGACACTCTTTCAACATTCAAAACAAATTCACATAATACTTCGATCTTATCCTTGCATTTGCCTTGCTGTTGTCTATTTATGTAGAACCATTTCTTTAATCACAAATTCAAGATCATGAACAGAATCGTGCCACACTTTCTCTGTCACTACATCCAGATTACTCATGTGAAGAAGGGACCAAAACCAATAGTCCCGCACCCTGCACACCACACAATAGATTACCCAGAAAGCCAATCACTATGTCATGCTGGGAAAAGGACGGTCGGGCCTTTTCTTTTTCTTCTTTCATTTTCTTCTTTCAAAAGTGGTTTACTTCTATTAACTCGTAATAATGTGGCAAGTTGACATTGAACAATAAAATATCACTACTTTTTTTCTTTTACCCTTCTTAATCCACAATACTCTCATCTTTGGCTGCCCCGATCTTGCAGATATATAAATGTTTGGGTTTAAAAGAATTGCCTAGCCTACATTTTAGAAGTCTAACAAAATTGGGACATTATACTGTACAGATTAAATTAGGGACGTTTCTCAAACGATGCGTCCCAAGATTGACCAGGGTTGAGGAGAAACCATCCATTTACAACATAGATGAATCAGCCACCAAACAGGCAGGGCAGAAAAGCCCTGACTGTTGGGGCAGAATCAAGTCAGATTTGGGACATTGCGGTGACCATCAGCGAATTCTCGAACTAGTCGCTTCAGAACTTTTCCACCTTTCCCTTGCATATGCCCATAATTACTATGTCCTCCATTGCAGCTCTTGCTCTCCAGATAATCCGAGGCTGCAGCAGCAAGGGCTTTTAACCAAACTGGCACCAAAGTCTCTGCTTCTCCTTGTTTTAGATATTCAGGTGGAAGTGCCTGCACCTGCTACAAAAAGTATTTAAATAATCTGAAACTCAAGAAAAGGAAATCGAAATGAACACGTTTGTGGGTCAGAATATAGAGGCAGAGAAAAACAGAGTAAAAGAGAGAGACCGCTGAGTGTAGCCATCCTTGCAAGGATTCCCAACGAAGAATAGCCTTCCAGGTTGTTCTTTCACTTATAGTGCAAATTGCAGCCAATTGTTGCAGGATTGTTGCACACTTGTGAACCTATTAAGAAAAGAAAGCAACAATAATTTCTAGTTTTTAGCATATTTTCAAATAATTTGGCTATGAAACATGGTTCCAAAGAGCGGCAATATTACGACAGAATTTCAGTTTCATCCAGGAGCACTAATATTCAATTCTAAAACCAATCCAAGCAACTCTATAACTTGTATTATGCTAATTAGAACCAGATTGTATTCTTGAAGGGAGAATTCTTTGCTCGGTGATAAACAAAGACTGAAACTGCAATCCCTGCTTTGCCAAGTACTTTCTCATATATTATCCAATGGTTAATTGCAAAACTGAATCCCCAACAATGCAATGTTTTATAGAGCTGTCAAAAAACCTTAGGGGCCTTGAATTTGACAGGCATAATATTTGACATTAGTGCTAATGTCCAAAAACTTCACTTATTTGAAGGTCAAAACCACAGACATTACAATATGATATCTCACACATCCAGCCCATTTAAATTAAATAGAAAACAACTATTATTCGCAGAGACAAGCATATTTGTATTTGAGATTTGAATATGTATGTACCCGTGACATTGCTGAAACACCAAGTAAAGCGTACACCATGTTTGATACAAGTCCCTCACCACTACAAGATATGACCTGAATTGCCATTGCATTAAATGATCCTTCAGGTATACTAATCACAGATCCCAACAAAGATGCCAGGCCTTCTTCTAAGAAACCTTGAAGAATCAACACAAATCACCGTCTATAATCATCACCTAAATATAAGTGAACAGTAACAGAAATACACTACGAAACAACAACACATTACAATAAAAACGCTGACAGAGGAAGCACTAACTCCATGCAGAAATACATAAAACAGCAGCTATCCCCAAACCTTAAACTTCTAGTGGATTAAACGTGAAAAATATAAGTTCATAAATAGTTTGTCATAAGGCTCTCACAACAGAATTTCTCCAATTGTAAGAAATAATTCAGCTGCAGAATGTGCTTTTCAACTCATTTACTGGAAAAAAAAAAAAACCAACAAAGGGCCTCACCAGACTATTTACTTGAAGGGTGAGTATAAAGATTAATAAGTCATGAAAGAACCTGACATATAAGTTTTTATGTGGTTAAAAATGTGAAATTTTGATTACATAGAATTTTAGGTTTTGATTCCTATGCATGGGTCTCACATATGTTACAGTGTGCTTTATGTCATCAGCATCACATGGCTACAACATGATAAATGCTTCTTCACCCTACAATTATTGCTGACTCCCTATGTTTGCATGTCAAATAATGTTAGTCTGTTTCATTTTTCCTCCTTAGCCTTTTACAACATATATCACTGTGATAAACAAAAGTGCAGTATTGTTATTTACTCCCTTTGGAATATGTGCAATTCCAAAGAAGAGACAGTATAGGATAAAGAGGGTCCAAGAGTATATCATTCCCTGCTATGGTTTTACTTGCTATAACAACTAGACAGAAAGAAAGTGATGGTGATGCATTCTACTTACAAGATAAATACGACATTGCAGCTAGTGCTGCTCCTCGATGCATAGCTGTGCAGCATATAGCTGCCTTCTGGAAGGCAACTTCAACAAGGGCACCGGAGACAGCCAATACTTCCTGAGGTACATCACATACTAACAAGTCATTCAGATGTTTCCACAAAGCAGTAGTCCTCAGAATCGCTGATTACATTAGGGATATAAAATAAAAAGGAGAAAATGATCATAATGATGAAAGGTGTACTAAACCTTACGAGCACTACGAACAAAAGTGGATGCAAAATTTGTGTAGGCTTCCACTAGATCAGGTTCTTGGTCACAAATATATGAAGAGTTAAGAGCCATCACTGATGCTGCTTGTGTAAATCTTTCAAAAGTTGTGACAAACAAAGGTCCATACTCCTCCCTATGACCAAATTCTTCAATGACAACAGAAGCTGACAATGATTTTTGACATACCCAAGGAACATCAGGAAAAGAAAGTAAGCACAATGCATTACTCATAGAATAAGAAGAAAAGAAAGACATAACATTGATATTTGTGACTGTTTACGCGACAACAGGGCTTATTGCAAAAAAAACAGCATCTAAATATAGATATTTCAACATTAATACAAAATTTTAGAAACACCTTAAGATAAAAAGATTATGTGAAATTTTTTATTGGTTCTCTCCACAACAGGGAGGATGTGATAAAAGCATATCTACCTAGTAAATCAGGCAGGAAGCTTCATATGCATCAGAAGGCTCCCAACAGCTGGTGCAGCTCAGAGATGTACTTGCTCTGAGTGTTGCATCTGTTTTTTTTTATGATTTTAAAGTACAAGTAATAAATGATGCATCATCTTTATTCTTTAAAAGCAGAAGCTAATTATTCTTCTTTAGCAACACAATTCACTATCATTTTATGCACCATTGAATATTCTCTTTCCAAAGTTGAATGCATGTGGTGCTTTGAGAACCTCAAACTCTTTCAAATATTAAAAACTAAGGCTGATCAAGCTATGCAGAGTGTATCCCAACAAAAGATTTCATCCCAGTAAACCAAACCCTTACCTGTTCTGATATAGCATTCATGACTCTGGAATGACACAAAATTTGTTGATAGGCAATCTAGTACTTGGGGCAGCAGCGTTACAAAGTGCTGGCCTGCGAATTAAGCAACTTCAGGTATCATATATCAATTATGTGGTCAGAATACCCCCATGCCTTCCACAAACACAGATAAAGTATAGTAGCAAAAAAGCATTTCGATACCTGAGGACTGAATCGCAGGCGAAAGAGCTCGACAAGCTGCTGCAGACAAATTACCATTTTCCATGTGTTCAGACCTAAAAAGTTTCTCTAACATGGGCCAAAAAACTCTCAGCAGTGCATATATAGGATCATCTGCAGCATGATCAGTTGGCAGAGGTGCTGCAAGATGACTGAACACAGTTCCCATCCTGGTTGATACCAAGAGTGATTTACAGGATAGTCTTAATCCTAGCACAGGGTTTAAATTGCAAACAAAGACATAGGACACCTTACTTGGTAATATTATAGCATACCTGTAAAGCCCTCTAGTTGCAGAACTCAAAATCTGTGTATAAGTAGCTGGATTATGTATGAGAGAATGGTTATTGTCTCCATCAATCTGAAAAAATATTACTGTTTTTAATTACAGTTCACAGTTCTTAAGCAATAGATTATGATCAAAACTAAAAATCAGTTTCTCAGCGATTCAAATAGATTACTCTCTCTCTCTCTCTCTCTCTCTCGCTATATATATATTTATATCTTAAACAAGAACAGAGGAATTACATTTCTAAAAGGTAAAAGGAGACTTGCAACACATCTTTTATTTTTCAGCAAGTAAAAATGATCACTGGTACATTGAAAATATGAAAAAGGAAAAACTAAAAAATGACAGTAAACTTGACACAGCAATGAAATGGAAAGGATATAACTTGGGAATAGAATAGCAAGGTCAAAACAAATAGCAACATAAAAATTAGAAGACCCAAGAAGCAGAAGTCATAACAAAAGAAAAGCAATGGTGTAGGAAAGAAGCCAAAACTTACGAGTTTTCCTATAGCTTCAAAGCTAGATGAAAGCAATCTAGCCAAAAGATTGTTTTTTAACTCTTTATTTGAAACAGAGCCAAGGATTAGACTGATTGCACTGACAACTTCTTCCTCATCTTCCAAAGATAATTGCCTCTTCTCCAAAGCCTGAGAAATCAACATTCTTTTTAAGACAGGCCATAAGCTCATCAAACAAATATTAAAAAAGAATAAAACAAGTTCAAGCCAGGCTGTAAGAATCTTTATATTTAAATCAACGCCTTCTAAAAAGAGATAAAAGCAACAGAAAATTGCCAAACTTGTTCTAAAACAGTTTGAACAATATAACTCATCTCATGAAAACGGATTACAAAATATATCTACAGTTAAATTTTTTGGTGAAGTATGTTTAACCAAGGCAGCAGTGGATCCATTCAGCCAGATCGATTGCATGATTGAAGCATTCACACATTAATTGTGAATGTGGAAAATAGAATTGTTTCCGAAAAATACAAAATTTCAGAACCAAGCAAGAGGGTTTTAATCTTAACAGATAATCATGCTAAATTGATTCACAACTTCCCAAACGCATATGGATGAGGCCAGTATGCTCAAATATAAAGAAGAACAAAGGACATTGCACGGTCTAAGTATCCAATACCTCCCCTATCCACATTAAAATTTCCAAATTTGAAGGTTCATCAATTATAGCAGAAGCATCTTCACAAATTTTACGCAGGGCAGAGGCACAAGCATTAGATGGCACTGGTTCCGAAATTCCTGTAGCAAGAAATAATCTGAAAGAAGCGAATCAGCACAAAAAGAAAAGAACAATGCTAGTGGATGGATGCAAAATGGTGTATACAGGATATTCCTTCTTAAGGTAGTATATAAAGCACAAATAATGAAAAACATAAAAACCATTAAAGATGATAAATCTAATAGTATTAGATACATAGGCAGCCTAGTTGCCAGAATGTACAGTAAAATCTAGACTAAAATATGCATTTATTCTAGTTCAATATACATCATAGCTCCATACAGGAGAAGAGTATCCTTACAGTAATGGTCTTGCATTATTTTGAAAAGCAGAAATCCACTTGGAATAGGAACCAATTACATCTGCAAGGGATCTGTATACCTAGAATAGAAATTTTATCTTAAGTAAATGAATCAGATGGAGATGCTTCTCGACTGACTTAAAGAGAGAAAATACCTTTCAATTATGAAAAAGAAAAAGTGTGCAAACTAATAAAAAGGCATAGTTAACATACAATAAGCATAAATCCCTTAAGCTCATCAGAACGCCTAGTGGACAACATTGTAACCAACTGCATAATCACTGAGAAATCAAAGGCTTGGCCCTCCAGTATGACTACTTCAGAAACCTGAAAAGTGAAATTTGTATATTATTGGAGTCAAGATTATGATGAGCAATAAGAAAAAGGCAAACATACAATATATTGTACTTACCACATTAAGAGCAAACAATTTTGTTTCCACCTCTTTCCAAGGTATTGATAGATTTACAGATGCCCAACCACCAAAAAAAATCTACAACAAAACAGACAAAACAAAAAAAATACAGCAAGAACATCATATTTTAGCAAAATATAAAAGAGTAGAAAACAGATGGAATGCAACAATCTGAGGTGTTGAGCTGTCATTCCTTGTTATCCAGTTGTATATGTTTAAATTAAAGGTGAATTAAACCGCTTTCAACGTTAATAAAATATTTATGACTTGTGCTGATTTTGAACTCTGATGCATGGAATGTATTTTAGTTACTGGCAATGAACCGTAAATTATTCTGGCTGAAACTAAATCATTCTATGCTTTGCATCTTCTCTCAAGTATCTTCATGAATGATCAACAGAGAGAAAAGATAAAATTAAAAAAGGTTAAAAAGAGAAATGAAAACCAAGATAAACTTCAAGCCTCTTTCTGCCTAAGGGTTTTGGGGTTTTAGCTTAATATAGATAGCCTAAGATACTCGATTACTACCAATATAGATATATTGCAGGATGACATAATAATAGATTGTCACCATTTAAGGCATTGTAATTCTCTCGATAACAGAGGATTGAAAAAGGCTAATTCGAGGATCTATACACGGATCCTACAAAAATGCATATAGGGAGGGAGAGAGGGGAAGAGTGGGGTGGGGATAATGGAGAGAATGATTTTGAGGGAGATGTTGCTCGCCTTATGGAGAGAAAGTGTGTCCAAGCGCTTACACTTCACACACTCCAAAATACAAGTGAATGCACAACACAATACAAGGGGAACGAAAACAATGAAGATAAGAGGCCCTAAATACTTCGGATAGGTGCTTTTTGTAAATTAAATTTTTATACTTTGAACCAAACAATTTAATTTAACACTTGATCCCCTACTTCATGAAGATCTTATGTATCCTGAATACCACATCTTCAGATATCCTATGCAAGGTGGTTTCAACCTACCACACTGGATATCCAACAGATATGGCGTTCTGTTGATTCTATAATGTTATTACGACAACAAAATACCACTCAGAATCAGAAAGTAAGAGTACTATGACGAACAAAAGGGTGCCAAAAGTAATAAATGATACATCTAGGCAAAACAGAGCAATAACCACATATTCTTCAACTTCTAGGTCTATCAAGTACATTATCAATTAGCACCAACCAACACAAACAATTTCATCAATAAACTTGAAAAACCAATAACAATAATAATCATAATAAAAGTTACTATCATGTTACAAAATAAAAGCTTATACAGTTGAAATTACATGTGTATGTTTCCTGCAAATGTATGCATGAAAAGATAATCTCTAAAGCAAGAACCTTTTGTATAAAAGTAGCAGATCGTAAAAGCTGACAAATATCCACCAACAGCTCAACAAGATTCATCCTAAAATGGACAAGACCATCTGGAAGGTCAATCATAACTTCATCATTATATGACGATTCATCCACCTGTCAAATGCAAGGTTTCATTATTTTTCAGGTCTGAGAATTAAAATTATTAGCAGGTGTTAATAGAAATTAAAATTATAGATATAAAGCTTCTTAAAGCACGCAATCCAAAAAATTTCCTCATTAAAGTTGCATACAATCAAGGCAGTTAATTGGCCTGAGCTACAACTAATGAAAACATTCATGTTCATGATGGATGTATAAAATCATATGATAGCCAACACACCAGAATCCCTCTACCAACACATTTCCCAAGAAGCTCATGGAGAAACTCTTAGTCATCTATCTATACATATTTGTTTATAGGACAGGGGAACGCGTCCAATAGTGATTGTTAAAATTAAGAGTTACAATAGGAGATAACTTTAACAGCATAAATAAGGTAGAAAAGTAGTACAAATTTTCGCACAACCTCAGTCCTGTTCATATAAACTACCACAAAAATGCCACAGCTTAAATTCAGTAAGGCAGAGATGTTTACTAACATCTTAACATAGATGTAGTAGAAGTAACAGGTAAATCTTTTAACGACACACACAAGCACATGCATGAACAAAGACCATTGGTGTAGATATCTTGGAGCAAGTCACCTTTACATATTCACAACTAATCATTACGCTCACTTCTTTTGCTTTGACAAAAGCAACAAATCATTGAAAGGAACAAACACTAAACAGCAAATGAAGATCCAAGTTATCCTAAATACAATATAGTAATCTTAACAATTACCATAGAACATGTACATGATCGATTAATTCCATCCAGCTTCTTCAAAATGATTCAACACGAAGGTCATGTAAACTACCATCCATAATTAGAAAAGGAGCCAAAACATAGTAACTGCTCAAAACAATCATATATTTTTAACCACTTGATATAACCAATGATCTTTATAATCAAACATGTTGCCGCACAGCACCCTTTCCATATACATGAAAAAGCAACATGAAATTGAGGGGTTTCCATGAAAATCACTCATAATTATCTGCCAGTTTCATCTAGCATTAGTAATCTTGATATAATAAACCAGCAAAAGAAACATATATCAATCCAAGTTGACAAAAAATTACTGATTTACATCAAAAATATTTGTTTTAGGAAAACAGATGAAAAGGCAGATAAAGACCTGAGCACGCAATAAGAGAGCATCAAGGAGAGCTGAAAATATAGAGAAGAACATGTCTTCCACATGTTTCTTATTTTTTGCAATGTTCACATCAAGGCCAAGTATATAGCTTGCAAGAGTAGACCTGGAAAAGAAAAGAGGAGATCATATTATCATTTTTCATCAAGAATATGCAATCTAAAGAATAAAATAGACACTAATCTCCCAATGAAACCACCAATACGAACTAGATAGGAAAGTCCTCGTATTTAGCAACAAGAACATCAGCTTCCAACAAAACTGTTTCGGAAGACGTTTGAGTACAAGAGTTTGAGGGACAAGTATCTATAACCAGATCTTAATAATGGAATATGTACACAAAACAGCAATGTCATAAATGGATACCAAAATTGCAAAGTTGAGTCTGCAATCTCCCAGTCTTCACATGGATATGCTACGCAGCTGCCAAAGCGATAAATAAACATGTAATATACACCATGGAACAAATATCTGAAAAACAATAAAGTAGGAAAATAGCATAAGCTAAATTAATTGCTTTTGAGGAAAGACACAGAACCAAAGCACTGCATGGAGCAAACTCCCACATAAGAATGTTCCAGCCACATACCCATTACAAGGCGTTGAGAACTTAGTTACGTACTTTGTAATAACTAATCCAGTGCCCAATTTCCACATCAATCAGTGAACGCACTGGCTTCAAGCAAAGTGCTTTCAAGATATTTTAAGATGCTTAAATCTCAATTAAATATGTTTTACTATCTTCCAAACCGAAACAACTTCCCAGATGTGACCCCGCAACAAATAAACAAAGAATAACAACACAGATGATAATAACAAACAACAAATAAGAAATGTCAATAACTAAATTAGAAGAAAAATCACCTCAAGAGAGCATCCGCCAATGCAAGTGCCTCAGCACTTGCTTCTACAATCAGACATGGTGCCTAAGCAAGAACAAATTCAGAAAATAAATACAAAATAGAGTTCAAGATATATCAAGTCATGATTATAAGTATCTAAATTAGCTACTTTTTTTTCTCACTATCTATATAAGTAACTAAAAAATAAATACATAGATGAAAGTAAAGTTCATGCATTCATGAAATGCCCAGATAAAAAAGAAATGTAGAAGACCACAAAATCATTCTCAACACTTACAGCCTGTCCAATCTCTGACATCAAGCATGCAAGACCACCAATTACTTTCTCATCTCTGTCAGTAAGAGCTGGTAGAAGAAGAAGTTCTTTAAGAAAAGGTACTCTGCATAACAAAACCTGAGGTAGCCCCTACAAAAGCAAGCACAACTTGATGTAAATAAAAATTTTTGAAAGAAAATTTTGTATATTTGAATTAAATCACAGCATAATAGTAAGAAAGTAGACTCCCAGTTTGCCTCAAAAATATGAGTTTCTGGGGATTAGCAGCAATTTTACTTGATAAATGGAGTATGAAATTGGTACTAAGATATAAATAATGAAAATGTTGCTCATTTTTCTCATCAAAAGAGAGAACCCCTATTTCAGCATCACCAGAAGCCTAGATATGGCTTTAAATGTTAGACTCATTTTATTTCCAAAAAATAGCCGTGGATACAAATGTAAATACACAACCCATCGTATGAGTATGGAATTAAACTGACGCAGACATTGTTCTGGAAAAATCAGAAGGCACTAATATTTTGCAATCACATGATAAAACGGACAACTATTATTAATTAGAGGCCCCTATTTTGTATAATTGGATAAATCACATATCTGCTGATGTCCAAACCATACACCCAAATTTCACATCACATTCACTTGCTAATGTGAAGAATTCTTGCCAATGTGAAGAATTCTATGGATAGCTAAGGCTCTAACCACTAGATTGAATTGATAAATGGCGTGCATAATAGGCATTAAAGGAGCAGCTGATTACTTCATAACTGTATGTATAATAGTCAGAGGATCAATTATAGCTTCCACAGAGTGCACGAACATACCTCATGCCTACTCACAAGTTCAACAAGAACTTCAATGGCCACATCAAATGATGATGGAACCTGTAACAACCAACACAATGACAAATGATCTGCATGAATGCTATTTCTGTTGAATGCTTAAAAAACACATGATAAATAAAAATAATTGAAAATATACCTGCAAAGAATTGAAAATGTAATTAAGAAGTGGATGAGCTGACAATGAGGCTTGGGAAATCTCTGAGAAGCATCCAGCTCGAACCTGAATGCTAGAATGTTATCACAACTGGAAAATCATGCATATGGTACTACCATTAATAAAAAATGAAAAGCAAGCAAATTTAGCACAGAAATCCATTTCGTTCTTCAATTTGAAACATTTAAAGTTCAATCCAACAATTTGATTAAGCAAAAATAACTGCAGTAATGCTGGTGATGACTAAAAATAGGCATTCAAATCAGTATGATGATCTATTGGCAAAACTTCCAACAACCAACTTACCCAACTTAGTAAGCAACGCAGAATTTTTCTGTTCCTTTCATGTAGCTCAACACCACCATCAAACCTTTTCTCAGATTGCTGCAGGAGGAACTCAACAACCATTGGTGTGTGGGAGAGCAGCTGATATACACGGACAAGGACATTATATAAGAAGATAATTAAGCTACACCAAAGCAAAGAGAACACATAACCAAAAACACAAGGATTATAAGAAAAGAATAACTAAATAAGAAGGTAGGTGCACATAGGGGATGATGTATGTTAAAACTAAAAGAAAAGTCCTAAACCTCTTGGCCATACTGGCTTCTGTGGGCTGAACTTATATTACAATCAGAAGCTTGACTGTCAACAACTTCTTCTGGAAGAACAGTGAGCATCTCAAGAACAGCAATATTGCCATCATCCTGGCTCTGTAGATTCTGGAGACTATAAAAGAGCTTTTCAATAGGTTTTCCATGCTCAACAGCACGAAGGACGAGGGCAGAGAGCGCAAGACAGATTTGTGTCAAAAGCTGTCATTAAGATAAAACATAACTCCCTAGAGGGGAAAAAGAAAGAGGAAAAAACAAACCATTTTGAATCAGGAAAGCAAAAGTAAATCACCTGTGGAGGACCTGAACTAAATCTTTTGGCAGCCACAAGAAGAGCATTTAGTAAAGCATCTTTGGCTGCCGACTGCAAATGATATCCTTCATTCTGAATCTGCATTGCGACATGAAGCATAACTAATATACACTTAAGATGAAAGATAAAAAATTTTGTGACAGTTCTGACATATTTCAAACAAGAAAACGTACGTATTGGTTCACGCAAATCCAATAATTCAAACAATTCTTATTGCCAACTCCATTGAATATAACAGTAAACTCTGAATGACTCCTAACGTTGTCGTCCACATTTGTTGATTGTGCTAACTAGAATAGTTTCTTTTGTATTGTAATTTGGAGGACAAAGAATGAAGAATGCCTTTTAGTAGCTCACATGTTTTTTTTTTTTCCCCAGATTTAGATACAGCTAAAGTAGGATAAGTGTGTTAAAGCACAAGTTGATGAGTAATTTCTTCAAACTTTTCCACATCCATTCGTTAACAGAAAAGTGCAGAAAAAGCACAATCTAAACCCTAAAAATCACCTTTCTCTTGAGAATCTGAGCAGCAAAGAACTCGACTTCGAAATCAACAAGGAATGATTGGCGATCGGAGGTGAGGATGGAGGTAGCGACCTCCCAAGCAGCGTTGGTTTGCTGAAACTGAACGAGCCACTGATTGGCAGCAACGCGGTTGCATGATTCAGTGTCGTGATTCAGAACGTGAACTGCCTGCGCTACCTTGATTTGCAAGTCCATGTCCATCAAACGACGCCTGTAAAGCTATTATAATAACAATAATAATAATAATAATAATATTAATATTATTATTATTATCTCCCGTCTGTTAGATTTCTTCCCAGTAATGACATTCCTCCTTCATCAGACGGCTGCGAGCATCGCGAAGACGAATCAAATGTGTTTGGTTACCGGTAAAAAGACTGGATGGATGGAGCTTTTCTCGATTTATTTTATTTTATTTTATTTTATTTTCTTCGGAGTTTGACCTGACCATGATGAGACAACCCACTACTCACTAGTGCGCCCGGTAGGCTCAATTATCGTGTTACCCACACTGCAGGGTCCGCATATGATTCATTATTTTTTTTTTTAATTCAAATTTAAAATCAATTTATAATTATAGAATATTATTTGTTTACTTTTGAAAGCATTTATTCGATAAGAATTTAAAAAAAAAAATAGAAATAAATAATTATTCGGTAAGAATTTTATTTATTTATTTAACGATTTGTTCTAATTGAGATTTTAAGTCGGTCGGGACGTCTGGTCAGCAAAACAGGAACAGAGAGAAAGATCAGGGAGCTGCTTGGTGCTGTTATGGCTCTTCAGTCGACGACAACTGCTTCTCCACGCCCCTTCGCCTGTAAATCCCTGATGGGTAAAGCCGCATCCTTTCCTCCTCCGCTTGTAAATTTCTCATCTCGATCATCCTACTCCCCGTGCTCCTTCACGAGTGTTGCAGATAATCTCCGCCTTTTAGGGGTTAAGTCCAATAGAGTCGCCTCCCTTCGCTGCTTCGCTTCCGGTACTCTTCATTTCGTTTCTAATTTGTCTCTTACTTTCAGTTTTTGCTCCAACTTATCCCTTATTTCTCTTTATTCCCATAGTTGCTATTAATTATTATAATTACTGGTAGGAAAGATTTACTTTGTGCACCAATCATTTTCTTATCATTTAAACGTACTTTTGTGATTGTCATGGTGTACTCGTGGCGTCTCGTAATGTTAGCATAGCCAATAATGTATGCGGCAGCCAATTTATTGATGTCGGGGTAGGGGTTATTCAAACAAATTGTATGTTGAATCTATCTTTAGACAATGCATGAGTTTGAGTTCTTTCTTGACCAGTAATGTCCTAAAATAACATAAGAGTGAAAGGTTACTTATGAGAAGCGAAAAAGTTTTTATCTTTGTATGTTTTGAATTTGTAAGTTGTCAACTTTCTGGAATGATTCTTTTTCTCTATCCAATTTGTGGCTTTCAGACTCCGACATCATGTTTCTCACTGGTCTTCTTTTAGCTTATGAACTTTAGTTTTAAATATATTCATAGTTCATTCTTCAAGTTGGTTATTTTTCTCTTGGGCCTTCTTTTGTTGTTTTTTTCTTCGAAATGATGATATCTTTGTGTGTGCATGGATGTGTATAACTCGGATGATTGCAGCATTGACTCCTCAGCTTAAGTCAACTTTGGATAAAGTTGTTACATCAAACAAAGTGGTTCTGTTTATGAAGGGAACAAAGGAGTTCCCACAATGTGGCTTCTCACACACTGTGGTGCAGATATTGAATTCCTTGAATGTACCATTTGAATCTGTAAATATACTAGAAAATGAAATGTTACGCCAAGGGTTGAAGGAGTATTCTAGCTGGCCAACCTTTCCTCAACTTTACATTGATGGAGAGTTTTTTGGTGGTTGTGACATCACTGTGGGTAAGCTGATTTAAAAATTCAATATCTTTTAAAAGTCAATTTTGCCATTTTGAAATGTTGCTTGTGATCTTTATGTTTTGTATTTTTCTGTCAGTTTTGTGTCTACGAAACATGATAGTTGAAGGCATCAGACTGTTATTCTTTGCTAAATTGGGAGCTGATCGCTGACAACTTCTATTGGTTGTTGATTTTTGTGAATTATTATGCAAGAAACTTTAGGTAGGGAAGTCCACTATTGAGAGATGTAGGATTTGAAACTTTACAATGGTATTTTGATACCAACTGGCCAAATATCCTTTCCAGAAAAGAAGCAGTCTATAGAGTGTAAAAGTTATGAACTGAAAAGGCATGTGCCATATTTGTGCATGCATATACACTTGTATGTGCACGCATGGTATGTGCTGAATCGAAGCTACTACAGATGTTAATCAGATTTTGAAAGTTAATGTTGCATTCCTTCGATGTTGCAAATAACGTGTAGTCAGTGGTGCACTTCTACATGTGACACCCTGATGTAGTCCTTGAACTGGTTCTTAAAACCCTTGCCGCATGTCCTTTGTGGTCAAGTGTCTTTTCTATCCTAAATGTTATTAGGAAAAATAAATAAATAAACTTAATTGCAGAGTACTTGAACTCTACATCTATTGGCATGCTATTTGCTACCTGATGTTGTTAATAACAGATATAATAGTTTGCCTTTGTGTATGTCTTCACATTTGCTTTCTCAAAAATAAAATAGAAAGATGATATAATTTTTAGTATGGTTTACACACACATTAGTGGCCTTATAATGATTAGGTATCAATTCATGTAAGATTGTTACTGAATTTATGGCTACTTTTCCCTCCAATCACTGCAGGTTCAGATTTGAAGATTATTTACATCCTACTGATTAGGGGGAAGAAAACAGGACAAAATTTTCCTTTTAGGGGAAAGAACCTAAAAAGAAAACTGGACAAAGTTTTCTTTGTATGGAGCTGTGAAAAAAATTAAATTGCTTCTCTGGGAAGCTGTATTACTTGTTCTAGATCATGCTACCTTCTTATACAAAAGTATATGATATCAAGAATTGGGAATGCTTAGATGGAAAAGACTAGAGAGGAGATAATGGTGCCCATTGTCGGAGTGACATATTTACTTAACATTTATCTTTTTTAAATTGTTTCAGTAAAACTGGTATGAGAATAAAAATTAACTGTTGTTGTTCCTTAAGGTTAAGAATACCATGGCATCATATGCAAAATATTCATGTGTCTTAGTGAACTGAAGGCACTTCAGGCACTGCAATGGTGCCATGACATGTTACTAGTATGGTGATCGAGAGTAGTCCATTTCACTAGTAATCACTAACGATGTTTTATTGACTCTGAATCTAGGATTTGTGAAGTTGAATCATATTTAGGGTGCTTGTCACGTCTGGCTTCTGTAATAGCTCTCTTTAGGTTTCGGATTACATACCCCTGCAGTTGCTTGAATCTTTACAACCTGAAGCTGTCTTACTTTGACTTCTAGCTTAATTCTTAATACAACCTTTTACATTTCTTGGTTCATGCTATGGCAGTTACATGATTCAAGCATGCATATTCTTTTAATATGTCTGTTGTTCGGAACAAAAAAATTATAATCTTTATTTTATTTATTTATTACAGATGCGTATAAGAGTGGGGAATTGCAAGAACAATTGGAGAAGACAATGTGCTCTTGAAACTTATCTTACTGGGGGAAAGGGCACTTGTTTGGTGATGATTATTAATTCAACTGTAGTTGTCTTGCTTGGTTCTAATGACAAACTTAATGTATAAATTCCCATATACCCATTGTTATTTCCTTTGATTATGTCAAGTAACTTATTATGTACTAGTTTCAGCTTTGGGTGAAAATCTTTTATCAATCAAGGCTCTTCAAGTTGGCCCTTAAAGTTTTAGACTAATAAATAAAGTTTTAATCATAGCTATAAGATTTCTCCTTTTTACATAGCTATAAGATTTCTCATTTTTATGCCTTGTGCTGTAGTGTAAAACGAATGTATTCTAGATTTTTTCTTTAATAAAGCTTGGATGTGGCCAGGATTTGTGTAACGGGTGCCCTGATTTCGGTTAACTTTTTATCTTTTCCCACTGATCATGGGTCCATTGCTCCATGCAATGTGTGATCAGGGCAATTAAAACATCCGTTACAATTGGTCATTCTGGCAGCAACTCGGCATCTCTGCACAAACCTTCAGGACTTTCAAAAAGAAAGCAGAAAATTTGTAACGCCACAGTTTGAGTCACGTGTATCTTCTACTGGTAAGAAGGGCATTACATCAGGCGGGAAAAGTGCAGGCTATGCACAATTAACGCAAAATCTGTGCTATATTGTTGATGTTAACGTGCCCGGTTCTACTGCAAATTTACTGCAGATTGCTGTTCACAAGAATGTTCATTGAGTTAAGACTAAAATAAGTATTTAGAGACTTGTAAAACAGTCATTGGTTTTGTAGTCTCACTTCAATATTTTACCATGTCTGTATGATCATTTGTTTAGGCTGAAACAAGGTCACAGGCTGAAATTACAGCAAACGTTTATGGAGGTGAAGCCAGATCAAGAAGCCAAAATCTTTTGTAACGGCAGTTCCCGTGGTGAGCTATAAATACTCAGATAACCTCCGCAACAAAAACCATAAGCATATAGCTTTAACAACGAGAAGAAGTAATAACATTCCCAAGTATGAAGAAAGCTCTGGTTTTAGCAGCGATAATGATGGTTCTGGTTGTGGTGGAGCGCGGCCAGGCTATAACTTGCGGACAGGTTGTCTCATACCTGGTTCCTTGCTTAGAGTTTCTGACGGGCGGAGACAAGCCGTCTCCCGCATGCTGCACCGGGGTCAAGAATCTGAAATCCTCAACTCCTACTAGAGACGACAGGCGAGCAGCTTGTCAATGCCTTAAGGATGCAGCCAGTGGAGTAGTCGGTATCAAACCTGACAAAGCCAGCCAACTGCCAAAAGAGTGTGGCGTCGAGATCGGCGTACCCATCACCAAGGACATCGACTGTAGCAAGTGAGCTTAATTGCACGCTTAACTTTCGAATCTAAATTACATCCATTATAATTTATTGCTTAAAATACATGCATGCCGAAATAAAAAATAATTTGATCTACTTTTCTTGGGCAGAATTCCTTAGAACCGGCGGCGGAAGCTATGGCTTGAGAATAAAGAATAGCTGCCGGAGCAGCAGCAGCATCAGCATCCGCAGTACTATATATATCTAAGCTTGTTCTCATTAGAGAACTTTTTTATACATGGACTTTTAATAGTAAATATTAAATACAACAAGAGTTATAACTCTCTATTTAATCTATTGGCAAAATTTTCCCGGAAAGAAGAAAGAAAATGATGCAGATTAGATGCCATAGAAGTTATGAAATGATAAATTTAACTATATGATATATGGTGATGTACGTTAGACCACAGGCAGATCCGAATATTACGTGAACGCGAAACGCAATTTAAGCAACCCACGAACGTGTAAAACCAAAATAATTACATTAATAAATTTCCAAGAACCAGAATCATTGTGAATACTCTCTTCAAAATTCTATGTTAGCAGCCATGAAATGTCTCTAATACGTACGTTTTCAGATCTACAGTGCTATTCTGTTCTCACCATTGTTATCGCTGCCGCGACGTTTCCACCTGAATTTTAACGGCTAATCGCAAAAAGCGGGAGATTGAATGATTGATTGATTGTTCGGTGGACAGAATTTGTTCGAAATGTTATCGTTTTTGACCGACAAGGTCCTGCATTGATTGGAGAGATGAAAATTGGTGTATGAGCTTAGAGGTGAAGAGAAGCAGATATGGTGGATTCAGGCGAGCATGAAGCGGAGGATGTGAGCATTAGAGAACTTTGTGCTAATGGCGTTTGCATGAAAACAACTGAAGTCGAAGCCAAACTCGACGAAGGGAATATTCAAGAGGCTGAATCTTTGCTGCGTGAAGGGTTGTCGCTAAATTTTGAGGTTCGTTCCTTCATTTTTATATCAAATTTTTTTATCGTTTTCCTGCTGCCATTAACCAAACGTAGATCAAATGGTACGAAGCATAAGTCTAGCTATGTTGTAGTTTAACGAATATTGAAGCACTATTTGCTGTCATGAGACAGTAGAAATTGGAATGCAATCCTTGTTCTCTGGCATGTGCGCCATATGATGTTGCTGGCTTTCAAAATTTAGTGGTTAAAATGTATATTGTCAGCCATCTGCAGCATTCGTATTAAAAGAAGATTGCTATGATGGAAGTTATGTAGGAGCTCTATCCAATTGATTCCATTAATCAATTACCTTTCGGAATTGAATTTTGCTTTTGCATCTCAAATTTAAATGTGCTGATGAATTCGCTGTCTCAATTTTTCACATTCTTTTTCCTCTTGCCAGAATCATGGTTGCATTATTGTTATACTACTGTTGAGATCTCTTTGTGCACCTTTTAATTAAGCTTGTGAAGTGCATAAACTTAGAATTCTTGTACATCAGTTTTTGTAGCGAATTATATACTACAGGCATGCTTCAGAACTGGCGCTTTTTGATTTTTTGTGGAATATTTGCAGGAAGCAAGAGCCCTTCTGGGAAAATTGAATTACCAAAGAGGCAATGTTGAAGGTACCCTTCGTTTATTTGATGGCATTGATCTTCAAGCTGCCATACAACGACTGCAGCCTTCAGTTTCTGAAAAACCGACTTCCAAAAAGGGCCAGTCTCGCAGTGATACACATATTTCAGTCTCGCAGCATGCGGCAAGCCTGGTGCTGGAGACAATATACTTAAAGGCCAAGTCTCTGCAAAAACTTGGGAGATTAACAGGCATGGAGTTTATCAATGAATGATTTAACAGCTGTTTGGGAGATTCACTTCTTACCTTTTTTATATTCCTCTTCTTTTGACATTGTCATTTGGAACTTTGCAGAGGCAGCTAATGAATGTAAAAGTGTGCTTGATGCTGTAGAGAGGGTATTCCATCAGGGCATACCTGATGTGCAAGTGGACAATAGACTGCAAGAAACAGTTAGCCAAGCTGTGGAGCTCCTTCCAGAGCTCTGGAAGCAGGCGTTTTGCAATCAGGAAGCAATTTCCGCTTATAGACGTGCTCTTCTTAGTCAATGGAACCTCGATAATGACTGCTGTGCAAGGATTCAAAAACGATTTGCTGTGTTTTTGTTGCACAGTGGAGTGGATGCTGCTCCTCCTAGTTTAGCTTCACAGATTGATGGTTCATATGTACCTAAAAATAATCTGGAAGAGGCAATTTTGCTTTTGATGATTCTTATGAAGAAATACCACCTTGGTAAGAGCAAATGGGATCCATCAATAATGGAGCACCTTATGTTTGCACTCTCTTTGTGCAGCCAAACCTCTGTTTTAGCAAAGCAACTTGAAGAGATCATGCCTGGAGTATTTCTCCGTATTGATCGTTGGAACGCATTAGCTCTCTGTTACAGTGGAGTAGGACAAAATGACACTGCCTTGAATCTCTTGAGGAAGTCACTGCATAAACATGAGCGACCTGACGACCTCATGGCTCTGTTGTTAGCTTCCAAGATCTGCAGCGAGAATTGTCATCTTGCTGCTGAGGGGGTAGGATATGCGCGGAGGGTTATCAGTAATGCTCAAGGGAAGGACGAGCATTCGAAAGGTGTTGGTCTACGCATGTTGGGTCTTTGCTTGGGAAAGCAAGCCAAAGTTTCTTCCTCTGACAATGAAAGGTCCAGTCTGCAATCTGAAGCATTGAAATGTTTGCACGAAGCAATTGTTTTTGAGCGCAACAATCCAGATCTGATTTTTGATTTGGGAGTTCAATACGCAGAGCAACGGAATTTAAGTGCTGCTATGCATTATGCCAAGCAGTTCATTGATGCAACAGGTGGCTCCTCATTAAAAGGTTGGAGATTGCTTGCTCTAGTTTTGTCTGCTCAACAGCGATTCTCAGAGGCCGAGGTAGTCATCGATGCTGCATTAGATGAGACCACCAAGTGGGAGCAAGGACCTATTCTTAGGTTGAAAGCAAAGCTGAAGATCGCCCAGTCACTCCCCATGGATGCTATTGAAACTTACCGTTATCTCCTTGCATTGGTTCAGGCCCAAAGGAAATCTTTTGGTCCTCTAAGAATTATTTCACCGGTTAGATTCTGCATCATTTTTACATGATTTTCTTTATGTAAATGAATTTATGTCTTTTTAACGCTTATCATCTTTGCTGTTTTGAATTTCTTTTTCGACTGAAAGAAAAGTATTGCTTCCAAATTCATCATTGACCTTTTGTAGTTTATGATAGATTGAGGATGATAAAGTCAATGAATTTGAGGTTTGGCATGGTCTTGCAAATTTGTACTCCAGTCTTTCACATTGGAAGGATGTCGAGATATGTTTGGGAAAAGCCAGAGAGCTGAAGAAGTACTCTGCAGAAATGCTGCACACGGAAGGCAAGAACCAGGACTTTATACAACAATATGAATAAATTTCCCAACCTTGCCTGCTATATTCTTGGAAAGTGATGTCACATGAAAGTTTCTTGAATTTTTTTTTTTAAAATTTTATTTTCACATGCATCTCCATGACAACTTTTAGAAAGGGCTCTACATTTTTGATTGCCATCCCATCTGCTTGGAAAGAGGATAAAAGTAATTCACCATATTTCCTGCTGGTTTCTCCCAAGTTTAATGAATTCTTAATAGAAGAATTTTATCATTTTCTTTTGTAATTCTACCAGGTGCTATGTATGAAGGACGCGGGCAAATCCAAGAAGCTCTGTATGCATATCTTAATGCACTTTTAGTAGAACCAGCTAATGTGCCCTGCAAAATATTGGTTGGGGCTCTGTTCTCCAAGATGGTCCCAAAGGGATTGCCCGTGGCAAGAAGCTTGCTCTCAGATGCATTAAGGATAGATCCTACCAATCGTAAGGCTTGGTATTACCTGGGGGTGGTTCATAGGGACGACGGACGAATAGCTGATGCTGCAGATTGTTTCCAGGCAGCCTCCATGCTTGAAGAATCTGATCCCATTGAAAGCTTCAGCTCCATTGTTTGACTGGCTTTCATCCGTGAAAGGTTTTCCACATCTTTATATTACCATTTGATCATCACTTTCCTTTAAAAACCCATGCATCCGTCCTCACTTTCCCCGCCAATTTCGCTGTCAAATCTACACATTTCTGTAATATTTCATCAACATATAACTCTCAGAGGTCCAGCTTTGGGGGGATGGCTTTGCAAATTAGCTCCATTTGCTACTTCTGATACTTACCATGTTCATTATTTAAAATCTCCCGGAATCACGGAAGAGGTCTCAGATAAAATTGAAGGGACTCAAGTTATTGGACTTGATCTAGGAAAACAGGAACAAGAAGAACTGGTAAATGTTAGTCAATCTGATGGTAGGAGTAGAAAGAGCTTAGACAGGTTATCTATTCTTCAGCAATGTTTTGATTAATCTGCAATCATTGCTCGGCTCTGTAAATTTTGCCGGCTGAAGACAGCAATTGTTGCTAAAACATAAAAACATTTCTTTGAATTTCTTTTCTTATTTATCCTCAATAACAATACTATTTACTCTTTGTTGATGTAAATTGATTGCATGGAGCGGTTCCATAATTATTTTACGAGAGAAAGTCCTTTACTGCGTAAGAGACTAATAATAATAGGAGTAATTGAAACGATAACTAATAAGCCCAAGGGGCAGTTTCGGACCGTTTCGGTTTATTATTTATCGTTAACCGCCCGGTCCAGACTTATAAGATAAGGTGATGGAGTGATAAGACCGGAAGTATCTTAGAACTGGTTCTGCTGTGAAATTCAGTAATACTAAAAACTTAGCTTTAACATAAGAGAGCCTGTGAGTAACTGAGCTCAATGCCTCAGACTCTATTCCTCAAGCCATTCATTTCAGCTCCTTCAATTCATTTCAGGTTTGTTCCTTTCACTTTTTCTTCCTTACTTTTTTAGTTTTTTTTTTTTAAAAAAAAAAAAATTTAGGTAAACCCCTGATTAAGCCCCCCTCCTGCATCACTGAAAGTGAAATTTATGTTCAATTTTCTCCCAAAAGAAGCAAGAAATCAAGTGGGTTTTTGTTTTCTTTTTCTTTTTCTAAATGGAAAATGATAACAAGGAGGCTCCTTTACTGGTACTATTAACGTTTCAGCCGACCGAAGGTACTGGTTAGTCCACTCGATGCCAATGCTGAAGTCCGGCGGAAAGTGGGGGTAGTTTGTATGGGCATGTTAAAGCCGAGAAAGTTTATGCAGAAGAGGAGGAAAGTGGAAGTTTTCAAAGATGCGGTTGACGAAGCTGATAAGAACAATTGGATGAGATTGATGAATCAAATTGAGGAGACGGGTTCTGCAGTTGCGGTGCTCAGAAGCGAAAGGGCCAGAGGCCAACCTCTTCCAAAAGACCTGGTTTTGGGCACTTTGGTTAGACTAAAGCAGCTAAAGAAATGGAATGTTGTTAGTGAGGTACTTCCTTCTCATTCATACGGTTAGGGTGAAAATTTAATTTTTGGGAATTTGGAAATCTTAATATCGAATTCTGGGGAAGCCTATAAGGGATAGCCTGTTGATTAAATTCTTTCTATCTGGAAGGGCGAGATATTTTCCAGTTACTGAGCTTGTTAGGTGATAAATTCTTTTGTTTCTAGATACTGGAATGGCTGCGGACTCAGAATTGGTGGGATTTCAGTGAAATGGATTTCTTGATGCTTATTACAGCATACGGAAAGCAGGGGGACTTCAACAAGGCTGAGAAGATTTTAAGTTTTATGAACAAGAAGGGATATGTGCCAAGTGTTGTATCGCATACTGCTCTTATGGAAGCTTATGGAAGAGGAGGAAGATATAATAATGCTGAGGCCATATTCCGAAGAATGCAGTCCTCTGGCCCTCAACCATCTGCTGTAACATATCAAATTATACTTAAATTATTTGTTGGGGTAATCATCTAAATCAAATTCGCTCTATGATTGTTTTATGAGATATCATTCAATGTGTGGTGTGTGTAATGCTGAGAAGGAAAAAAAAATTGAACTCCATAGATTGCACAAAATAAGAAATTTGGCTGATGATGTCCATTTTAAATAATTGAAATAAAACTAAATGGAGGTCTTGTCTTGGGTGCACTTCATAGATAATGTACACAGACACAAATAGATACATAATAAGGATTTGGGGGGAAAATCAATGAAGGAAGACATAAGAAGAAATCTTGGGTTCATGACATCAAAATGCAGAGAATCAAGATATTTTTTTCTTTTTTTTTCCTCATCAGAGCTCGAATTAGAATGTGTCTGGTGAAAACTGAACCTACAAATTCTCCAATTGTGATTTTGGAACTCTTATCAGCTAGCCACAAATATTTACAAAACATGATTTGATATTTTCAATGCAATTAGGGAAATATTACCCAAAAGAATATGTGTGGAACTATCAGAAGTGATTATAGCACAAAACTAAAATTTACTTCCATGTTTCTTGTTGTATGGTAAGCATTTTGTAATCTGTGTCTTTAAGCTAAATAGCTGTTGTGCAACATTGGGGATTCTGCAGGCTGGCAAGTTTAAGGAAGCTGAAGAAGTTTTTATGACTCTTTTGGATGAGGAAAAATCACCTTTGAAACCAGACCAGAAAATGTTCCACATGATGATCTATATGCATAAGAAAGCCGGAAGTTATGAAAAGGCTCGTAAACTATTTGCTTTGATGGCTGAGCGAGGAGTTGTGCAGTCTACAGTAACTTATAATAGTCTTATGTCATTTGAAACTAGCTACAAGGAGGTTTCCAGGATCTATGACCAGGTAAATTTAAAATTGTATTTGATCTTTTTCCAATTTTCCTTCATAATATAGAACAGATTGAAGAATGTGTGGTTGTTAGTGCCTCGACCAAATGGATTGGTCCGGCCTAAGGGTTTGATCTGACTGAAATTTACCTGACATGATTCCCCAACAAACTGCCATGTTCATCAAGTCAGCCATGGTATGAACAGTAAGAAATGTCAAAGACAGGTTTCACACAGTATTCAGTTCTGTTTTTCTAGTTCATTTGAAATTGCAATAGATATAATTTTGCAAGACTTGAGAGAGGTGGAGATGGATGCATGCTGACATAGCTAAATATGCATGGGTTGGCAACACTGTCCATGCATGTGAACACTGTTCACACATCAATATTTACAAGATCTGAAGGAGCTGTATATAAAGTTAGTCTGACATATCCAAAGTATACAAACTTGGTAACATTGTTTTGATATGGCAAACACTTGGCTACACTCAAGTTTATGTCTTTGTGTGCACTTACAACTGTCTCTTACTCATGAGAGTTCTTATTTTCATGGTCAGCAAGTTTATATATTTTCCAACACCAAATATGAACCAAAAGTTTGTGATGAAAATTTTGCAAGAGTGCTCATAGTATTGTTGAGGGACATGAAAGTGAATATGCACAAACTTACTGTACCAATAGCTGTCTATAAAATTTTCCTAAGTTGCTGAATATTAATCTTACTAGTTTTCTATTCTCACCCTCTTTTTTCTTAAAGAATTGTATTTTATGTTCTGATATCTTGTTAGCATTTTATTAATATAACTTTGACCGCTCCTACTCCAGATGCAAAGAGCTCGTCTTCGACCTGATGTGGTCAGCTATGCCTTACTCATTAATGCTTATGGGAAAGCTAGAAGGGAAGAAGAAGCTTTAGCTGTTTTTGAGGAAATGCTGGATGCTGGTGTCAGGTATGGAGGGATTTAAATTATTGCTGTTGTAAGTATTGGGGAGCCCAAGGATTCGAAAAAAAACACTGCTGTTAAAATGAAACTAATCCGGCCAGAGGTGATTCCTTAACATAAAAGCACACATATGCCAATTAAAAAATTTTATCAACAAAATAACCTGCAATTGGATATGGCAAAGTTTTATGTATATAACTTTTAGCCAAATAGAATGTTGACATCTCAAACCAGGACCTTCTATAATTGGCACATAAAAGTGAATAAAAAGAGCCTACATCCTACCCCGGCTCTTTCGTTTTTTGTTTTCATTTTTCTGAAACCTAGATAAGTTCCAATTTGCGTATGGGTGTCGTTTACATCTTACATGTAACAAACTACTATTGGTTTGGGACAGATTGAGAATGTGGTTGATATGTGGCCTACCAAATGCTTGTTATTGCTACTTTGCAATGAAGTTAATCTAAACCAGTCAACTATTCCAATAAAAACTTCACCTTATGGTTCGCTGTCATCCCGGATGTGTCAGGAAATTGTTTACTTTCAGTTTCATGATCTGGTTCAGATTTTGGCTCTTTAGTGTATCAACAATCTAAATAGACTGCCATCCTTTAGCTATTTACTCTCTTTGTTAAATTATTGCTGTATTATTGCCTTTGAAACCTTAAATACCCTTTCATTTTGTCACTTTTCCAGACCAACCCACAAAGCTTATAACATTTTGCTTGACGCGTTTGCAATCTCGGGAATGGTGGAGCAAGCTCGGACTGTGTTCAAGTGCATGAGAAGGGACAGGTAAAGTATTTTGTGTTATCTTTAAACATCAGCATATGACTATCATTTTAAACTTAGTGAATAATCTGAAGTGCAAACTTCTAGTGAAAAGCATAGAGGGTGGTTGTATCCGTGAGATTGTAACTGTAATATATATCTTCACAAGTTATTCAACCTTTAAATGAATAGTGCACTGCTCTAATCGTTGTTCGTTTCTTTGCAGGTGCAGCCCTGATATTTGCTCTTATACAACTATGTTGTCGGCTTATGTTAATGCATCTGACATGGAGGGTGCTGAAAAGTTCTTCAGGAGACTAAAACAAGATGGATTTAAACCCAATGTTATCACCTATGGGACATTGATTAAAGGGTATGCTAAGGTAAACAATCTTGAAAAAATGATGGAGATATATGAAAAAATGAGAGTAAATGGTATCAAAGCAAACCAAACAATCTTCACCACAATCATGGATGCACATGGGAAGAACAAGGATTTTGATAGTGCTGTTGTTTGGTACAAGGAAATGGAATCTTGTGGTTTTCCTCCTGACCAGAAGGCAAAGAATATTCTCTTGTCCTTGGCCAAAACAGCAGATGAACAAAGAGAAGCCAATGAACTTGTTGGAAATTTTGATAGCCGTGGCAACAAGCCAAGGATTAATGGAATTTCTAGATTTGTTGATGAGGAAGATGATGGTGATGATGATGATAACATCTATCACGAAGATGAAGACGAAGATAATGATGCAGAAGAGAATATTTCTTCTGATGAAAAGCAAGATGCATTGATATTCTTTAACGGTGATCATCAACAAAATCAAGGTGGCCTGCATACCCTACAAACAGTTGATTTGTGAATGCAGTAATTAATTACTTCACCTCGAAAATTTAGTTCAACGAAATCGGTCAGTCTCTTCATGTGTATGTAATAGTTCCATTCTGCCTCACTGACTCCTTTAATGGGTCAGTTAAGGCTCGGAGTTTATTAAAATTAGTCAATTTTGGACCAACAGAGCAACTTTTCTTTCCAAAGTTTTCATATACATTAATTTCTGCAATTTGGAAGAAACAAGGAATAGTTCTTGTGTGTAATATCCTAATGTGAAATGAAACCATGTTGATAACAAGATTTGATTATAATCTGTCTTGTCTAAGTCCTAATTTTGCTGCTCATTCAAATTCTCAAATTGGCTAAGGATGATGGACTCGTACATGCAGCGCAGACACTGTAGGATGATCATTTGTTTTCAGTCGCAGCATGTGCAAAGAAAATAAAAATAAGATGACAACCCTATAGTGTGAATAACAATGGGGAATGCTCTCATACGCCGGCCATCAATTCTAAGGTCTCTTCGTTTGAAGATTTCTTCAAGCGCTCAACAGCTTTTTCAACCTGCAAAAGCCTCACCAGTATCAATAAAATGCTGCAGAGACAGCAGTACAGGATAAATTGAAGAATGCATGAAACACCTGCAAGTCATTACCTCGGCATTCCAATTTGTTCTGACAGTGAGAATAATTAGAGTTACTGTTTGTAAGAATACTCCAGTAACCATCCCCCACCAAATACCCTGAAAAAATTTCAGCACGCATTTGGGTTCATCATCGATGAGGAATAATTTGAATCCGACTCAAGTCAAGATTGGAGTCTAGTTTGAATATACAATAGAAAAGAAAACAGAAAGTAACAAGAGACACAAATAATCTTCAACTTACTGCAACTCCTAAGCTAGTTTTGAAGCCAAGCACACATCCAATGGGGAGACCAATCACATAGTAACAGGCTAAGTTAACATAAGCAACCACAGCTTGCCATCCACTTCCAATAGCCACACCTGAAATTCCAGGAAGAGGAAAATGCTTAGAAAAATGTCAATAGTCCCACTTAGGGGGCAGAGTATCATTCATTGTAAGTTTACATTACCTGAAAGTATAGGTTGAATTCCATTCAGGAAAACTGACATGGCAAGCAGAGGTGTCAAATTAGATACTGCTTGTATGACCTCAGAATCACTTGTGAAGAGTCGACTTAATCCAACCCGGAAGATCAAAACAATTGCACAGAAAACTATACTGATGAAGATGCTATTCGAGTTCACAACTATTACTGCAAATTTTGTAACCCTCGGATGACCTGCTCCAAGTTCATTACTCACTCGAATACTGCATTCAATTTGATAAAGGGAAAAAAGCATATTTATGAGGCAAGAAAAGGAAATAATGGCAGCCGGAACCTTAATGAACCTGTCGTAGTTTCACTAACCTGGCTGCTGCACATAGGCCCAGCATAACATTCATATCCCAGTTGAGGTAATTCATACTGAAAATTACATGTATAGCAGCTGCATGTAAGCGCAACAAACATGCAATATGGAAATTGAGAATATGAATATTGTTATATACCATATGGAAATCGAGTCTAGTGAGACTGTAGCATTAGGGAGGAGTCCGGATATAAGCACTAGTCCTTGACTGTACCAAATCTCCAAACTAAATCAACATAAAAGATGATAATTATCAAGATTAGTGAAGATAATAAATTATTATTGAACTATAATCGATATAATTAAATTAAGAGAGAATTTTAAGTAAAATAGTTCCATCACATTAACATCAGCAATGTGATAGGACTAATTAATTATAAAATCAAATAAAATATTTAATTAAAAAATAATAAAAATATATAAATTGATAAAAAATAAAAAATTAACAAAAAATTTTTTAAAAAATTTTTTATGCATGTATACATTTCTTTCTTTTCTCTAATTGAATTGAATGGTCCTAAAACTCTCCCTTGAATAATTAGCTTAAATAATTAGGAAGTGGGAGATTTTGCACAAACCAAAGCATGACCGCAGAAGCAATGGTAAGCCTGAAATAAGGCCAAATCCCTTTAAAAGCTTTGATAGATAAACCAGTCCAAGTTTCTTTGCAAGAAGGGCTTAGAACAATGTAAAGAGCATTCAAGACAACAAGAAGCCACCAAGATAGACTCAGTGTCAAAGCTATTCCCAAAAGCCCGTAGTTCAAGACATATACAACAATCCATGACAAAAGAACATGAAGCAGAAATACCCCAACAGCCATATAGGCCAAAGGATTTACTATGTTCTGTGCTTGAAGGAAACGCTGCATTGGACAACTCAATGCAAACGCATAAATTTGAGGAATCAAACCACGGGCGAAAATTTGGCCCGTCGCTGCTATGCTCTCCGACTGACCCATTGCTCGAAGAATCGCACCAGAATACCAGTATAAGAATGTAAGGATTACAGCTGCTCCCAAGTGGAGAATTATTGCCCTTTGGAAGATAATGCCCATTGCTGCATATTTCTTGGCGCCATAAGCTTGCCCACAGACTGTTTGCACAGCGCTGGCCATCCCCAACTGGTAAATAAGTACGAACGTTGCAAACATTATTGGAAATCTAAACAAAACCAATATGCTTTTGAAACTTGAAAGGTGCTTCTTACAGAATCACTTCTGTTATACGTACCATGATTCCATAGGCGAGACCCTGAATTCCCACGCTGGCTATAGATGCGCCGGCGAGCTCTAAAGCACTCAAATGACCAGTAAACATTAACGAGACAAAAGTAAGCATGTAATTGAATAAAGTAACAACTATAGACGCCCAAGAAAGAATCCAAAGCACCCTCGATTCCCACGCAAAAAGACGAGGCCACCACCGGAACGCCACTGGCTGACGTTCCAAAAACTCCTCGACCATAGCTGACGACAAGTCTGATAACCTGGCATGGGAGTCAAGGCCCGGCAGCAAGGGCGCCCGACTCTGATACTCGTCAGAGTTCATGACAGTTGTGGGTAGGTCAGAAGCCAGTGATTAGCAGCGCTGTAAGACTAAAAATCGGAGATTCAACGAAGTACGAATATGTTAATAGCACAAATAATTGCCATTTTTGAAGGGTGCAAGCAAGACCAGTAGTTGAAACTAATTCGCATGGTCAAAACAGTCCACCTAATTCTGCAACAGGCATACGGTATACCACGTGTTTTAATGGTAGATTTTCGGTTCACCAAATAGTTTTTAGAAGTTTCTTTGCTGTGTTTCCTTTTTTATTGTTCCCAAAATGATTTTTATTTAAATATATATATATTAAAAAATCATCGTCCAACTATTTTAATTATAAGAAAAGTATTAAAAGATACCGAATAAAATATTTTTATTTTTAAATTATTATTAAAAAATACATATAAATTGACTATAATACTCTCGAACATACATTTTAATCCATAAAAATATTTATATATAAATATCATACTTTTAATATTAAACTTTTTTTTACTATTTTTTTATTTCAAACTTCATTAAAATATATATTTTTTAAAAAATATATATTATAATAAAAGAGTATAAAAATAAATAGTAAAAATTTATTGAAATGATGAATTTTTTTTATGGATAATTTTTTTTAATATTAATTAGGGTATTAAAGTTATTTTATACATGTTCTTTAATAATAATAATTTAAACGAATAGAATTTAAGTGATATTTTATAACATATTTAATATTTATTCGATATCTTTTTCATATTTTATATAATTAAATGAATAAAGATAAAATGTTAAATGATAATTTTGTTTTTATCTTAGTTTGTTGTTCTTAAAATAATAGGAGGATGATAGGAGGTAGATGAGAAAACCACCACCCTTATAGGATTATGGAAATCATTGATAAATAGACTTGAGAGTGAGGTCGGAGCAGAGGAAAGTGAAGGGAGGGGTGGTGCTCCATGCCCTTTTTGAAAGTCATGATTTTCTATTTTGAGGTTGTGGGAACATGATGATATGATAGTTGAGTGGATGTGGACCCTCTGTTATTTATTTCCCAATGTTATTATTATTTTGTTTTTTCTTGATGTTTACGGACATTTATGATTCATTCCTTGATTCATTGCACACTCCACCAACAATTTATGTGACACAAAGAAAACAAACAAATCTGTTTATGGTAAGTGGTGGGCTTTGTGTTGTAATAATAATAATAATAATAATAATCAGCTTCCTGTCTATTGATGAGAACAACATATTGTATTGTTGGGGTTCTACTATGGCGGCCAGTTGGTACTCTGGAGCAACTTGGGAACCCCCCATGATTCTTTTCTTTCACTCAGTTTCAGCAGTCTCACTCGGTGCTTGAAGAACAGACAGGCTCAATTTCTACGCACGCAACTGCACTTTGGTTAAACTGAAAGGAAACGAATAACACAAATTTTAAACGTGGTGCAGTGCAACTTTTGATAATTTTGTTGTTAACTAACATTCTCGCCTGGGAGAGATCCGTACGATTACCAGCCAGTTTTTTGCATGTTTTACCCGGGTAGCTGAAGCTAACTTTTTTTGTTCTGTGGAGGCACATTCGGACATGTTTTTTTCATTTACCTTGAGGAAATCGTGAAACATTAGGAGTTGATTCTGTTCTTGTGCCGCTGCTGCAGCAACTGACACTGCGGTGGTGCTGGTGGTGGTGATGCTGATACATACAGCTGCCACATGACCCAACAATGGCAGAGCCATTTGGCGCGTCCGCGTGCACCTCATCGGGGGAATAGGCGTTGAGCGTTCTAACCGTCTGTCATTCTTTTGTCTATTCACTTTAAAGTTGAATCAGCGTTGTACCCATTTATCCACCTTGCGAAACTTTAGCACATTGAAGTGTTCAAATTCAGATATGAATAGCCAGTCTAATCTACTCGTGAAAATTGATAACTAATCCCTAAGAAATTGGGAAACGAGTTCAAATTCAATGTCAAACTAGTCTTAAATGAAAGACCATCTCATAAAATTACAGTTCCAAACTAACAAACAAAGTGCTACTATTGACTGTCATCGTCCTAATAGATTCTAAGCAAGCATCATCATCATAATAACAATAATAGTCTCCTACAATGATATACATTGTACATCATATGCTTGACTTAAAAGAATTTCTTTACGAGGAACAACCAACTTAAAACAAGCTACCACATCTCTCTCAACCATTCATTACAGCAGAGTAGATAAAAAAAAAAAAAAAAAGAATACTAATAATCCGTGCTTTAAACATACAGTACGGTATATAACAGTCGCAAACATTTGGGCTAACCCAATTCCCATTAAAAAGTTTTACCAATCTTCGGGAGAGAATTTGACTTCAGTAGTCAAGAGAACCCATGGATGCGACTCCATTGCTGGAACTTCTCATTTGCTGTCTGCTGCTTCCATAATCATCACAGTTGCTGTTGGACAGCCTTTGGCCGGGAACCGAGGTCACAGAACTCAGACCTTCTTTGCCCATTTGTTGCACTTCTAGCGGTGATAGTATCTTAATATACCATACATTGTTTAGAAACTCCCTGGAGAAACAACGATCAAACAAAAGAGCTCATAATTCATACAGAATTATAAATCACAGTACAAATAGAAACTTATCAGATGCAAAAAACGACCATCAAATATATCATGATACACTTACAGGGGAGATTACTAGGTTCACATTCAGTTTCAAGCCCTCAAAACTGTGGACTATGCTATTTGCAGAAAAATCATAAAATTTCTCTCATAATAAACAAGAAACCAGTTTAATGAACATATAAAAATGTCTAACTATTGACATCATCGTTAAAGGCCCCAAAAGCATAGCATAGGTCGCTTCTGCTAAGCTCATGAATGCCAGTAGTTGCTGCTAACGAGATAGATACCTCCTAGCAATGCAGGAGCATCTGAACTCTGAGAAATTCTAAAATTCGAAGTTCAATAAAGAGGCTATCAGCATCTTTTAAGCCATTGAGCAGTTTCACCGTCAGTTTACATTAAATTTCCAATACGAAAATTCCTATGAACTCTTTGCATTCAAATATTGATCTTTTGTTGTGCCAAGTTCAACCTCATCCTTATCCTTGCTAGCATATTCTATTTGAGATTCATCAACATCTTTTTACTACATCTTATGAAGCCCTACCTTGATTTACCACCACAATCTTGAGCAGCCATCAAACAGGGGCTACAACAAATCCCATTCCCTTTTGGTTCTCAAGGAGTTGTATAAAAGTCTGATTCTTTGGCTAATTACTAAAAGGGAAAATCAAATAAATTATTCAGAGTAAAATCTATTTACCACTTTGACTAGCTAAAATGCACTCTCAAATTTGCAAAGAACAACTGACCAAACTTGAGTCCATATCTTTTTTTTTTTTTCAATAAGTCGATCATCAATGCAAATCCTAAAATCCAATCATAGCCTGTGCTTACTAAGGTAACCATTTTTGAAGCAGCAAGTAAGAATCAGTGAAAGTAGGCTGCACGGAAAATTAAATTAGAAAACAAGCAACTTAAGAAAACTGGAGGAAGATCTGTTACTTACTGCCAAGGGTCGTCACCGAGGAGAAGAACATCATTCTCCCGGTCAACAAATACAAGCTGCCAGCCTGATCTCTGAGGGTCCTCTAGTTGGCCTTCAAGGCCAAACATGCGAGCGAGCTCACTGCGCAGCTCATCATAGCTGCTGAACTTGGAAATATCCAGTGATCGCCCAAAGGACCCTGACTTATGAACCTGTCAAATGTAAACTTTTTGAGTCAACAAATAAGGGGCAAAAGGCCATAATAAATGAAGTCATGGCTCAGAAATCATCAATGCAATACAAATAAAAGTTAAAACAGTAATTTATTTTGCAGTAATACTTTCAAAACAGGATACAAACAAAACATGAGCTGAGAGGAAAATAGAAAAACAAATTCCTAGGCACTTGGCAAGTCTCCAAGAAGAAGACTTACGCAAGTTGAAAGTAGCATCCTGCAAGAAATTTGCATTTAGGTGCAAGGGACCATATTGACATTAAATACACCACATTTCCAATCAAAATTTGCCTCTACCAATCATGGACTCACTTGGTTGTGGCAAGCCTAACCAAGAGTTTTCAGAAAATAAAAGTCAACAGGCCTGAACAAATAGGACATCACAAGCACAATGCATTTAGGTTTTGCTGAAAATTAGTGTAAAGGTTTCTCCCCTTGGACAAACTATTTGTAATTAATAAATAAATAAAATAAATCCTAGAGCTTACGGTATGCTTGCAAAAGATAAACTAACATGTTTACCTTCACAAAGGTTCTGCTTGGTGGATTCACTTGGTCCACATTTTCGGAAGACTGCAAGAAACCCGATTCATCAACACAACTTGAGGTTGTCATGTCAGAATTCAGTGGAAAATCGGTTCCCACAGTGTTTGTGAAATTAGATGCAGCAAATGGAAGAGATAATGACTCATTTTCACTGCCAATATTTTTCAGGTTTGGCAGCCCATGCTGTCCCATAAGAGATGAGGAGTCGATGGAAACACCAAATAAAAGATTGTTTTGTGGATCCCCTGAGCCATGGTAAGAAGAGTACTCCCTCCCAGGAAACGGAGGCAACAAATTAGCAAGTTCAGAGACATTGGACTGTTGTGTTCCTAATTGTTCCACCTGGGGCAGTATGCACTGAGCAACTGCAGAGGGAATATGATTATCATCTGTAACTTGCTTGGTTAGCATGGCAGAAGAGGAAATGATATGGTTGGATGCATTTGAGTTAAGCAAGTGGGATGCTCCATCCTGGGATAATGAACCTAAGATAGTGTGCATGCTAGAAACATCAGATGATGCTATTGGGTTCACAAGAGAATCAGAAAAGTTTGACTGCTGGCACTGTGGAGAAATGGCCTGCAGAGTTGGAGGCTGGGACTGGCTGGACGATGCAAGATGTGGAAGAGTAGAGATGACATTTGAGATCTGTGGCTGAACTGACAACTGGTGCAGTTGCTGGGATTGTTGAACTTGCTGTTGTTGTTGCCTTTGGTCATTATATGAGTGCTGATGCTGCAACTGCTGCTGCAGAAGCTGAGCCTGAGCTGAGACCTGATTTGCTTGAAAATTCTGTAGAAAGGCATTTTGAGGTTGGGACTGCTGTAGCATCTGCCTTGGAATCAAAGGAGCAGTCCCATTCGATACATTTTGAGATTGCTGGAACTGGAGAAGAGACTGGGATGCTAATTTGGAAGAATCCACTGTTCTCATTTCCTGAAGTGCAGCAGCTGCCATGGCTTGGTATACATCTGGTTGTAAACCAGGCATAGCAGCATCAAGCCTTGGCTGCATCCAAGGTGAAACACCAAACCCCTGGAAGTTCAGAGATTGGATTCCCTGATCTCCTACCCCTCCTTGAAGCCACATTAATGGAGAATTGATGCTCATATCACCATCTTTCATAGCTTTTTAAAACAAATCAAACAGATTTTAGTAAAAAATTCATCAAAATGTGGATTCATAGCTTTTTAAAACAAATCAAACAGATTTTAGTAAAAAATTCATCAAAATGTGGATTCATAGCTTTTTAAAACAAATCAAACAGATTTTAGAAAAAAAATTCATCAAAATGCGGATTCTAGTTTCTAATTAAGTAAAGATATTATGCATGTTAACCAGCATCAAAAGCAACAACCCAAACATACCATGAAAGGAGGGTAGTCCAGATGGCCACGGTCGCTTTAGTCTCAGAGGGAAGGGGGATGGATACATAGGGAATGTTGTCAATGGTTCAATCTCCCACAAGGACACTCTAGGCTGCCTCTCCCCTGCAGTGGATTCATCCCAGCCGACCTGCATTAATGCAAAAAGAAATTCCACACCACGTGACGAAAAAAGATCTAGCATTTAAGCCTAGGACCAAATAACATATGTCACAGTAGAACCAGAAATCAACCATTTAAGCCCAAAAAAAAATGATTTGAGCCCACCTTGACAGAGCGCCAATGTGAGTTTGGCCAGCGAACAGGATCTAGATCACTAATGCCTGTAATTGTACCCATGTATCTGGAAATTAAAGTACACCAGTGAGCAAAATTAAACTACCACACACACATACTATTATTACTATCCATTTATAAAGTAAACTAAAAGACAATTACAAAGAGGAAAAGAACATTACAAAAAGAAATAAAGGAAGGAGTGGGAGGAGAGTTCAAAAGGAAAGCATTTTGATAGACTGGGTTCTAGTCCCTAAAATCTTAATATTTTTTGTTTAGATCTCCCATTGCACTTCGAGATTTTTATTTTCTTTGGTCTTTCTTAGTCACCATTAAAATATGATAATTTAGTCTTTCTTACACATCCAAGTCCTTGTGTGGATTTAGGAACATCTACTACTATGCATATAATATTTATGTAATGCTTTCAACTTTAAATATGCGTAGTTGAGACAAGTTCAATAGCTACAACAAAGCTCTCATTTACGTTTGTCTGATTCAAATGTATTCTTTTCAGCCCTTGATTCAGTCTAATTACAAACTTTACAATAAATCATACATAATTTACAAGATATGAGACTTACCGACGGACACTTGACTCTTCTGTCTCAAACAGCATCCTAAACCGCATGCCCACAGAAACTCGGGTATGATAGACTGCTTTAATATATTTAGCCAGGGGAATGACAAATTCTGAAGGACTTGCCCTGCAATCAAGGTAAGTTGAATGACCAAGATTGCCATCAAATATATTCAATCACTCTCTGGACTCAGATACTTCACCTTGGATTATAAAATATAGTAAAACGGCTATTTGTAGCAGCAGCATGTGCAGCTGCAGCAAGAAGGCCAATGTGCATACTATCACTTGATAGAACTGATGAGGGCATGACAGTCTGTGGTCGATTCACTCGTCGGATCCCCAAGAGCAATTGATTTTTTTCATTCCTAATGTTAGAGAACATATAATGAAAAGAAAAATGATGAGAATCACACCATATAATCATTTTTTACAATCAACTTCAGCATGCAGCCAACAGAAGAACACAGCTCCATCTAGTGCATAACACAGAAAGTGCAAATGCAGGCAGTGAATCTATTTGGCATGTATCCAAACTGAAAAAAACCTTTGATATGACAATAAGTATGTGATTCATGCTATAAACCAGAAAACTTATGATAAAATCTCTTTACTGGTCACTATAATAAAGAGAAAATAATTACGATCACTTTATCAGTTGTCTCAAGCTCCCATCAGCAATACAACAGTTATTATAAGTGACCATCTGGATACCCTTGCCAAGTACATGTATTCCAGTCCAATAGCTGGAACACAGAGAAAATCTCTAGGTGGTATGGGAAATATTCTAACCAGATAAACAAGACGGAGTCACCAGCAACAAGTCTTTTTGCACTAACAAAAACACTCCATCCTGTTGTAAGCAAATGCCTCTTGGGCTGGCCTGCAATGTATACAAGAAAACCTTATTAATACTGGAATTATTCCATAGGAAATTCAGTGCCAGTCTCTTCTTAAATTCTTGCTTTAAAATTTGCAGTTCTCACATAGACAGCATGGTCATTCAGTTAAGGTATGTTGGACGCTCCTTTCAACCATCATGCAGAACAGACATAAGTATCATAGGCATTCTTGTTCTAGAAGCAAAACCCATATATTCATGCCTATACCTTTCAGCTTTCTAATGTTCAAAGTGAGGCAAAGCCTGACATGAGTACATGGCATCAGAGATTGATGGCAAATAGTCCTAGATATTGAGTTAAAATCTGTAATAAATATCTTTCTTTTTTTCCTTATTTCTGCTAATATTCATTAAGGTGATGCAGTACGAAACTTCCAAATCAACAACTTCAATACAGAACATGTAAGCAGAGGTACAGTGGAAGGTGGGGAACTATATGCATAAAACATATTCAAGCATCTATAACAGTAGCAAGACAAGACAATGTATTAATCACATTCAAACAAAATTCTTATCTCGTTTTCCATCTGTCTAAGTAACCTAGAATTCACATGCAACAACTACAAACTCAACTCTAGACAGCCCAAAACCTATCTATCACTTTTTTCCTTGGGATGGGTAAACAACTTATCAAGGAGAGGGGGGAACCAAAAAAAGAAGAATAAAAACCTTCTTTATGGATTAGATCCTCATACTTATGCATACACAGCCAAGTTAAGGACTCAAAGAGTAAAAAATTTCCACTTGCAGCAATTTCTGATTCGATAACTAGGTAAACTAATTCTTTGATGAGTGTTCTTAAACCACAAAGACGTTGAATAAGTAATCACAAGATGTAATGACAACAAAAAATCTTGAACATAGTATTATGCACATGAAATATCTATAAAATGAATTATTACACAGAATACATAAACAATAAAAAAAATCACCTCTAAATATATGTCTGAATTTCCATTCATTATCATGAAGATCCCTTGCAATCAGTTCTTGAGCTGGAGGTGTTTGTGAGTAGTCCTGAAACGGAAATAAAGAAAAAAAAAAAGATGAATGAAACAAATTTTATTCACAACACATAAGACATCATTGGTTTAAGAAAGCGGGAACTATCAAATGTCACCTACAAGAGGAGGAAAGACTTTTTCAGCCGATCGACGAGGAACAGAGAATCCCCCATGAGTGCTGGTATCACTCGCTGTCAATGTTTTACAAAAATAGTTGGTTGGCTGTTTGCTGGCTGTACCCAATTCTGCTGGAAGTAGGTAAATATCCTTTTGCTCTTGCTACAATAAAATTTTCAGTCAGATAGTAAAATTACTAAAAAAACTCATAATCCAAATGAAGCAAAATACAGTACCGGACTCAGTGGTTGCAAGGTCATCTGTGCATACACTTCATCATTCTCCACATCTGCCTGCAGATACAGAATTAAAAAGTATTTTAGCATTAGCCAATGACAACATTCTGAATCAAATGTAACATGAAAGGACCCATACTTACATGCATTGTGACATTGTGAAGCTGACACATGAGCTGTGCAGGTAAGCTAGGGTAGTTAGGAATATGAGCATCAACTTCCTTGTTGGTAGAGGCAGCAACCTGCACAGACAAATAGACAATCAAACCATTAACACAATTAAGGAATTCAGAAATCTATAAGCTATAGGGTACAGCCAAGAGGTCCTAAGACATCAGAAGCTTCATCCGCACAAGCAACAATATTTGGGCTCTATTATTTCATTATATGACTACACTTATGATTGATAAGGCAAGAACTTCATACTCTGCCAAATTACAGTATAACAAAAGTCCAAGAAGTCAGAAACTTTCAGGCTATACAACTGTGTGCATTTATTAAAGATTAATTTTTAAGGCAGAAACCACTGTTTCGGAAGGTGTGAATGACGGCTGATGTTGTCAAAGGATTACATCCTCAAAATATAAATAATCCAACCTACCATTCATATAAATTCAAGACCCTGGCACATGTTCCAGTCATGCACCACTGCGAGGATGTGATTGTTATTGAGTAGCAAATGACAATTGATTAAACTAAGGCACGGTAAATACTGAAAATGACCTGTTCACTGTGACCCTGGGGAAAGTAGACGACACGGCTTCCAACAGGAGGCAAGGACACAAGAGGGCCAGCACATGCATGCCAAAGCTCAGAATTCAAACACTTCTTTTCCCCTGCAAAAAGTTTCCCTCAGTTGTGTTATTTTGCTTTCATACCAAAAAATAGAACAAACTTCAACAATTTCATTTGAGTAAGTTTATAAAGTATGCCCAAGAATTCATGTCAGAAAGTATATTGTTCATAGATTGCTTATAATCTTAACCACCTCAAGCTTAATTAGTCCATTTCAACACAAATTATAAAACATGCAAACACAGACCAAAAATAATAACAAACAAGTTAAAATGTAGGTTTCAAACTATCTTAACCATGAAATTTAACCCTCAAGCACACGGGAACAAATATTGGCTACTTAGATTTAGGTACAACTGACAAACAAGCACGCACAACACATACATCTGATAGATAAAATTTCAACTAAAATCACTTCTAAACATAAGCCCGCCTTAAAGAACAAAGGTAACCCCACGTATTTACACATACTCCATACAAATAGTTGAAACTACAAAACTTCTTACAAAAAATAAACCAAGATAACTTGGAAACAAAACTCTAACCTTCCTGAGGCTGCTGATTAAACCCCGATGAAGAGAGTCTCATTCTTCAAAGCCAAACACAACAAGTCTTTAACCAACCAAACCCACCACCAATCCCCAGAAAGGCTAACCCTCTAATCACTACTTACCTTCTCTATTTTACCACATTCATGAAAACCCACCCCCCCACCCACCCACCCCAAATACCCAGAAAATCTTCGAAGCTATATCGTCCCAAACCAGTACCACTACAAGCCAATACCCTCGTCAACCTCATAAGCATCAGATCTTCTCTACACTAACCCTAACCCTCTTCACAAATTAACACATTTTACAATAAAACCCAAACTAAACCTAGCTCCAATAATCAGCTCAAATCCCCAAATTTCCAACTTAAACCCTAATTTAACACCAGATCTCAAAATAAGAGCAAGCTAAAAGTAAAAACTCTTGCTCGAAGAACTTAAACCGACGTATATACAGAGAATCAAGTGAAGTTTGCTTACTAAGCAGAAAACGACTCTTTCTTTTAAGATTTGTTAAAAAATTATTTTACGAGGAAGCAAGCTGATGAGTGAGAGAGAAGTGAGTGTTTGAAAGCGCTTTCTTTCTTTCTCTTTCTTGGTCTACGACTAGCCAGAGAGTACTACGGCTTCTGCCATTAATCAATTAAGACAGCGTTTGCATTATTTATGCTTTTTTTTTTTTTTTTTTTACAAAATCCTTGGTATCACTTGCTTTGAACAATCAGGAAATATTTTATTATAATAAAATATAAAAAAAATAATTATAAATTTAATTTCTAATTAAAAATTAAGGGATTATACAATTTACGGTAATGTATAGGGCGTCAAAACGCAGCGTGTGGAAGTGGGTGGCTGCTGTTTGTTTGCGCGGGTTGCAGAATCTAGTACTCTCAAGTGTACCGTAGATCATGAGTGGAGATATTTTAGATCTTCGTGGGTCCTACGAATTTAGCCTGAATCATGCAATAATTTTGCTTTTAAAAACATTAAATCGCTATGATTTCATTAAGCAAATCTTCTTGGGTTTTTTTTTAATAAAGACGTCTTAATTTTTAAATTATTTTATATTTATAATTTAAATAAAAAATATTTTATTTAAAATTAAATTTTATTATAATAATTATTTCTTTATTATATATTTTAATATTTTTTTAATCAAAATTTTAATAAAAATAATTAAAAAAATTTATAAAAAAAAAAAAATAATGATGGGAGTAAATATTTGTCCCTAATAACTTCATCGTGTAATGAACTAAATGGTCAATTCACAAATACAAATTGTTAATTATAAATATAGTGACCTGATTGTCATGTTGCTTAATTAAAAATTGGCGGCCAAAACGCAGCGTTTCTCGGCGGTGGGAGTTGGGACTCCGCGAACGCGCTGGACTGTTGGTGGAGGAGGAGGAGAAGGAGCGAAAGAATTATCTGATTGGAAATTTGAGTGCATTATGGAAGCATTGGGCTTGGGCGGTGGCGGATTCCTGCAGTGGAACTTTTCACCGCGAAAAGCGAAACCATTTAAATCTCAAAGTAGAAAATCAAAATCCTCCGATTCTGTGGAGGCTGCTGGAGGAGCAGGTTACCGATTCCCAGTAAAGCAGGCGGTGACGGCCGGTTCACTGGCTTTAACGGGGGACACAATCGCTCAACTAATCCAGCGGTGGAGGAAACAAAAGGCTTCGGAGTCCGATAAGGTCGGTCTTAGTTACTACAGTGCGTTTGAAGTGCTCTTAATGCAGACACAGATAACACTGGTTTTTTATTTTTTTTATTTTTGTAAGTTAGAGAGCTAGTGCTTCTTAGAGAAACACTTAATGCCTGAAAAGCACTTAAAGGCGATTTTGTGGAAAGCCTTTTTTTGGCTCCTGCAATGCATGCCCAAACGCACCCATTAGTCTTGCAGAAAAATATGGTTTTGTGTGTGAAAGCCATCCTCTGGGTTGTTGCACAAAATATTATTTACTGTTGTTTAATCATAGTTTGTTAATACTATATATTTTAATTTGTATTCATGCTGTTTGGTTCCTTAGAACTTGCTCCAGTTGATTGCTAAGAAATGGTATGAAATAAATAGAGTGAAAATATTTTTCTATTTTTTTTTAATCAAGTGAACTACAAGAGTTGAAACGTTAAAGCCTTGGATTTCTTTTCCTAGGTTTACTCAGTATTAAAATCTCATGCGATGAGTTGTCCTGTATTAGGGACATACTAATGTGTGTATGCAGTGGTTTAAAAAGTTGCAGCATAGTTTCCGTATTGGCATTTGGGAAGTGGAGGATGGGGATAGGGTAAAAAATGGATTTTATTTTGACATTGTTGTTTTCACGTTTTTGTATTCTGTTTGGTTGATGTGGTGAGAGGTAGCACTTTGTTGCAGGATTTAAAGTTATAAACTTAAGCATAGCATAATTCAAACACAAGAAAACAAAGATAATTTCAGAAACTGTATCCAAAATTTGGTCCCATAAGATTACAAGTTTTTAACTTGTGACTGAGGAAATGTTCTTACCATGTATTCTCCTGTCTTTTCTGGTGTGCATATCTTTTTGGTTACACCCAGGGCTTATTCACATATTTTATTGCTTTGTTCTTTCTATCTAAGTACTGCTTGAAGCTGTTTTGAGTTTGATTTTGACCAAAAGTTCTACCTTAGGATGTCTTGTGGACCATCCTTCTGGATCATGACTGGCTCCGTGCTCTGCAGATGACTTCTTATGGGTTTCTTTTATATGGCCCTGGTTCTTATGCATGGTATCAGTATCTTGATCACTGTATGCCAAAACAAACAGTGAATAATGTGATGATGAAGGTACAATGTCTTTTGGTTTCATGACATTTCTTAACCACCATCATGGTATGTCAGAAGACCAGCTTCTTCTAAAAATGCTTTGTAACATCTGATCATTACAGGTTTTACTAAATCAAATAGTGCTTGGTCCGTGTGTGATTGCTGTTTGTTTCGCCTGGAACAATTTATGGCAAGGAACACTTTCCAAGCTTCCAAACAAGTATAAAAAAGATGCTCTTCCTACATTACTTTATGGTAGCTAGCTCTTGGAAGCAATCTTTTCATTGGATTGGTATTGTTGTTCAGTCTTTGGGCTCCGGTGTTAACTTTGTTTTCTATGCAGGATTTAGGTTCTGGATCCCAGTCAGTGCATTGAATTTCTGGTATATTTTTTTCTTCTTTTAGATTTATTTTTGCTTTTGGTGCCTCCAAAAGTTTGGAAACATTAGACCCTTTTGTACACAAACACCCAACTTTTGCTGCTTTCCAAAGTAGTCTACAGAAAACTGGGGAAAAACTGTGAGATCACAACCTTCCAACTTGTAAATTTTCTCAATTTGAATTTCATTGCATAAAGCAAACAGCTTTTACTTGTCTGACTGTGGTTTTGCACCCAGAACTCCTATAAACTTTGACAGAGATATTTCACACCTCCAAGTTGACCCAAGTTAAACTTCAAAACTAGGTCTAAAACATTGCATGCCTACTCGTGACATAAATTTTCACAGAAAGCTTCCCTAATGAATCCCACTCATGTGAAGGTTCTCATGCTGATTATTTGCTTTTGTGATTGGTAGAGTGCCATAAGCTTATGCAATATTGTGGCATGTTAACAGGGTGGTCCGTCTTCAAGCTCGTGTAGCTTTCATGTCAATGGGCTCCATATTTTGGAACTTTTACTTATCATCAACTATGAGCAACTAATTCATCTGTTCAAGGCTATTTTATGGATGATGTGATAGCAACACATTGAATTTAAAATGAGGTATTTTTCAAGCATCAATTTCTTCTTTGTGAGGTTTGAGCTTCATAGCTCGATCTGTTGTTTTTCTCTCTTCATTTCTGTTTCTTTCTTTCTTCTTCCTTTTTTATCTTTTTTTATTTTTATTGTTTCGAAAACAGTCTGCATACCAAAAATCAGGTAGAGATGGAGAAATTTGGAGACCAGAAGATATGATTTGATAGTTTTTTTTTTTTCATTTTCTCACTATCCATGGTTGGACATGGTTAGCAGATTACTGCATCTGTGAGATGTTCAAAGAAGCTTCCAATTGCTGGAAGTTATCTACTTATGGTGCCCAGAATTGAACATGCGTTTGCTCTTTGTTTCATGAGCCAACACCACAGAAAATATGAATTCCGGTGATTGTTATGAGCATTTCAGTACTTTTATTCGGTGTAATTTTCCAAATTGAAGAGCACTGCCTTTTTTCAACATTTGATTATGAAAGAGAGGTGGCTTTTGATATAATTATGCTCTCCATCTAGTTGTGAACGACAAACATAATTTGTTTTCTTTAACATATTTCATGGCATAAATGGGGAATTTTATATTCCTCTCTTATCAAAATGTTCGGCGTTCACCTTCAAATTTATTTAGAAGAACACAGAACATCGATGGTTGTTGCTTTC
>CP135531.1:12572819-12610779 GCA_032402905.1 Khaya senegalensis | reverse complement strand
TTGGGTTATTGTACAAGACAAGCTGAGGACCTGCTATTCTCTCAAATGGACATACATCATGTTGGTAGCATTTGTGTACATATTTTAATTAAGAAATATGGATCTTAATGCTCGTTCTAAACCATGCCCCTTTTTCTTGTTATTGTATAAGACAAGTTGGGGGCCTGAGACTTGTGTGATGAAATAACTGTTTTCTTAATTTAATAATGAGGTTGGACAATTGGGTCCTTTGGTGAAATCTTGTTAGCAGTAAAAGTTGAATGTTGGGTGACTTAGGTCACATGGTGAATTTATTTTGGCCATTATAGCTGTATGTTTCATGTGGAAGTGGGTAAATTCTATTCCTGATACACAGGTTTCCAAATTTTAGTTTCCAAATACTGACACTGTAAGTTAGAATATGTGGATGTTTGAAACTGTTTGACCTGTAAAGACAGGCAAGGAATGCAGCAGACTTTTTGTGCAGTGATTTTGAATTTTCTCCTCATCTAGCTTTTCCATGCCGCTGATACACAGGTGTGGCTTGATTCTGATCAATGTATTGTGACTCTGGCTTAGGGATTTGGAGCTTGTCCATTCCTTCAGTGGGAAAATATGCAAGTAGATATTAAAGTTAATGAGCGTGAAGATGAAATCAAAGGTTATAGCTCTCCTCAATCTACATGTGATAGCCATAGCATCTTTGATATTATGAGCAATAACTTGCACAAGAATGATGCTTTGAGTCTTGAGCAGCCTGGGAGTCCAGAATTCGGGTCACAAGAGCCGGACAACCCTACAGATCTGCCAAGTTCTACCATTATGTCTACATCGTCTTCACAACATGATGTATTGCTGTCAGAGAACCAAGAATCTGGCAAAACATTGGACATTTTATCTGTGAACCAACATGATCCATCACCCTTTGTGTTCCCTGAGAATGAAAGTTCTGTGCTAGATTCTGCTAATGGAAACATAGTTATGCAGAAGGCCAAGCTATGGAATTCCATGGTGGAGAAAACAGCAGTTGTTTGTCTAAAGTCCCAGTCTGTGATTCTGTGCCAACAGATGGAGTTCTGGAGGCAAATTTCTTCTGCTGTGGATACATCAAAGAGAGGTGTATTTTTCTTGTGTGCTATTTGTGTTTCTTCTTTCAATTATCTCATCCTGACTATTTGTTTGTGCCGACAGCTTTCTTCTTGTTCAGTCACAATATTGTTAATACTAGCTTTCATATCTTACCTTACTGTTGCGATAATCTTTTGCTTATATATGTTTACTCTTTTTCTGGTAGCAGATACTATTTGTCCGAGTTTAGGTCTCCATATGCTTGGTTGGTTGGGTAGGCTTGCTTTCCCTCCTTCACGATTCTTAACAGATCGTCCTCGTGCTCCTTTCTTTTGTGGTACGGTTTTATGCATATTTGTTGGATTTATTTCTCCCTCCATTCCAGTCTTGGTTTCTAACTCCCAAAATATTTTTTAATAGTGATCTTCCCATATTTTGATCCCATCTTCGTTCCTCGAGATAGAGACATGCTTCCTTCTGAAGGCTCAACTGCCTTGTCACATTGCCTTTCCAATGCTGACTTTGACAAAGAATCGCCATCAAATCCTAAGCAACATCTTCAGCTTTGGAATGATGAACTTCAGAAGCCTTCAGGTCTCAAACGTTCTTCCACTACAATGGACGAAACTGGAACAAGCGCAATGTTAAAATTTCTTGACCAGACTGCATTCCATGTGAATCAGCTTTTAACAATTCTGAACTCAATTAACTCATCTGATCACAATTCCATAACTAGAGGAACCAGTGAAGTGTTTTCTGTTTTAAATGGTATTTCTATTCACAATAACACAGTTAATGGGCATCTGAAGGAATTTGTTGACTCTGCCTTGAGATTCAATGCAATTGAGCAGTCTATATGTAATGAGAGCTCCTTGGAACAGCTTATTGAGTTGTACAATGAACAAAAGGCTCGATTTGATGATATTTCCAAGGTCCATGAAAGGGCTGTTGCAGATTTTATGGCTTCCACTAAACGCCTCGAATCACTTAATGAAGAGGCTTCACGTGTCAGGGACATGCTTTCTCAAATCGAGAACCAGTTGACGTATTGCAAGGCTGAGACTTCTGAACTCAAGACTCGTGTGGATGTGATCTCTAGAGATATGTTGGAGTCCAAGATAAGCATGCAAGAAGCTGAAGAAGCTTTGAAACTTCGTAAGCAGAGGGAAGAGCAGCAATGTGCAGCAAAGGCAGCATTGGAGATGGCGAGCATTCAGCTTCAACAGTGATGTTGCATTTTATCTCTGTTGATCTCTAATCTGACCATTTACTCGATATATAATCTGATAAAGGGTATTTTGTTTATGTAAATTATAGATATTTAGGAGTAGACAGGAATTATGCAGGTTGCATCTCAGGAAGTGGCGAAAGACAAAACTTTTGCAATTAGAAGAGAGCGGGTCTTCGCAGAAGGTTGCAATTAGGAATAGCACAAGGCAGCATGGCAAAATGATGTTTATATCTATACTGATCAAGTTAGTAGAACAACTTACATATGGAACTTTAAGTACTTGTAACTTATTAAGATACAATGTTGCAGAACATCTTCATGTGTGTATAAACTAATGAAGCTTGCAATGTATGTAAAAATCGTATATCTGCTTATACAAATTCTTTGCATACCCCAGCTGTTTTATCTTTGCTTGCATAAACAGGATTATCACCAGCGACAGGTGAATTATATAAAAGTTGCTGAGAGATATCGTGACAGCTTCTGCTTCTGCTTCTTTATGTTTCTCACACTCTCAATAGCATCTAGTGAGTGCCCATCAAATGAAAATGCTGTCCCATGTTGCAAGGCAGCATAACTTTTTAGGTTTTCCTTCCTTGATTTTTGTTCTTGAGAATCAAAACTTCGAATACTTCTTTTGCCATTCTTCTTTTACCATTCTCGACTTACTTGCTGACCCATAACTACTCAAAGGTCAGAATTCTCCGTTAAAATTCGCACGCCACTTATTTAATGATGCTCTGTCTGTAAAATTAAATTTGTATGCAAAAATTGTAAGGTGATATGTCGGTCTTACTTTATTATCGATCTCTTTAAGACCAATCATACATGACACATGCCCGTGTCCGAATCATGGCCGGTTCGAAGACTCGACCTCGCAACGATTCCTCGAAGCTGGTTGACGCACAAATCTCACGCTGCAACGCACACCAAGGGAATATGCGTTCCCCACACTAACAAATAAAAATTAAAAGTAGGTTTTTTAATTAAAGGAAAAAAGGGTTACATGTATTCTGTCTACAGTGTTCTCCCCCCTACTCAGGCTGTTGGTTTTATCACAATCACAATTTATTACAATTTACAACAAAAAAAGCATCCCTCTTTTCTTTGACGGGCACGTTTTTTCCTGCAGATTTGACGGCAGATTCCCCTCCAATACGGCCAAAATGCTCTCGCCGATGACCTGACTTGGGTTTCTTCCAATCTTTGAATTGCATTCACGTGGGCTGGTTGGTTTTCTGTTTCTTTCTATTAATGGAGGAAAAGACAAAAAGTATCAGCAATCCGGTGAGAAAGGCGGGGTCTGTGACGATGGAGCATGTTTTATTGGCTTTAGGTGAGACTAAAGAAGACAGAGAGCAGAGAATTCGAAGTCTTTTTAATTTCTTTGATGCGAAAAACTCTGGTTATTTAGATTATACTCAGATAGAGGAAGGACTCTCTGCGTTGAATATACCGTCTGAGTATAAGTATGCAAAAGATTTGTTGAATGTTTGCGATGCTAATAAAGATGGTCGTGTTGATTATCAAGAGTTTCGCCGGTATATGGACGATAAGGAGCTCGAGCTTTATCGGATTTTTCAAGCCATTGATGTTGAACACAATGGTTGCATTTTGCCTGAAGAGCTGTATCATGCTCTAGTTAAGGCAGGTCGGTATCGTATTTTAACTTGAATATTGTTTGATGGGAATGTAAATTAGTTTCATTTTAGCTGTATTTCTCAGATTTGTTCAGAATTATGTGATGGGCATTCAGCAAAGCAGGCATTGTTTACCTTTTCAATAAGTGTGGATTTAAGATCAAGAAAGCTTTGTGTTTACTTATTGAAGATTGAATTTTTCTTATCTAATTTAGTTTCAGGGCTTGGTTAATATGATTTGTTGTATGAGCTTAAAAAGAACATTGGTTTTAGAAATTGCCTTTTCTTTTAGCGGGTTGGTTAATTGTTTCGTTCTATAAGCCACACTAGTCTCTCCTTTGTAGGAATTGAAATTGATGATGAGGAGCTTGCTCTTTTTGTTGAGCGTGTGGATAAGGATAATAATGGAGTTATAACATTTGAAGAGTGGAGGGACTTTCTTCTGCTATATCCTCATGAGGCAACTATTGAGAACATTTATCATTACTTAGAAAGGGTATGTCTCGTTGATATTGGGGAACAGGCTGTTATACCAGAGGGCATCAGCAAACATGTTCACGCAAGTAGATATTTGATTGCTGGAGCGGTTGCTGGAGCAACATCTCGGACAGCGACTGCTCCTCTTGATCGTCTAAAGGTTGTTTTGCAAGTGCAAACAACAAGAGCTCAGATCATACCAGCAATAAGGAATATCTGGAGGGAAGGAGGTATCTTTGCATTTTTTCGCGGTAATGGATTAAATATCCTAAAAGTTGCGCCTGAAAGTGCTATCAGATTTTACACTTATGAAAAGTTGAAAAAATTCATTGCGAAAGCTAAAGGGGACGAGGGGATGGACAATATTGGTGCTGCAGGGCGTCTTTTTGCTGGTGGGTTAGCAGGTGCTGTGGCACAGACTGCTATTTACCCGATGGATCTTGTAAAAACCCGGTTACAAACTTATGCTTGTGAAGGTGGAAAAGTTCCAAATCTTGGAGCAATGTCGAGGGATATATGGGTTCAGGAGGGTCCCCGTGCATTCTTTAGAGGCCTTGTCCCTTCACTTCTTGGGATGATCCCTTATGCTGGGATTGATCTTGCTGCATATGAAACTTTCAAAGATATGTCCAAGAAGTATATTCTTCATGACAGTGGTAAATTTATCTTTTCTTCAGTCTTATATCTTTCCTGTTTCAGATTTGCCTTGATCTGAATGCTGATTTTTACCCCTTTGTAGAACCTGGTCCTCTGGTGCAACTGGGGTGTGGGACAGTTTCTGGAGCTTTAGGGGCAACATGTGTATACCCATTGCAGGTTGTTAGAACAAGGTAAATTTTGGTTGAAGTTATTCAAATACAAAGCAACTTTCTTTTAGTGTTGGCCATTGCACTTTTAGCCTAATTTAACTTCTGGTTTCAGAATGCAAGCTCAGCGCATGAACACAGACACTGCTTATAGGGGAATGTCAGATGTATTTAGGAAAACCTTTCAACGCGAAGGATTAAGGGGATTCTACAAAGGGTTGTTCCCTAACCTGCTCAAAGTTGTTCCATCTGCAAGCATTACTTACATGGTTTATGAAGCCATGAAAAAGAGCCTGGCTCTGGAATAATAACTATTCTGCTGTGCTTTATTTGATTGCTTTCACAATTGACCCGGCTGACTATTTGGTTGATGAAACATTGGGGGATGTCTCAAGATGCAGACTCTGAGGAGAAAATAAGGTTTTCTAGTTAAGTTATATTATTGTTTCAGTTACATTACAGGCACGATTTCTATCGTAAAGTGCATTGAACAGTCAAAACTGGCTTCCCCATTAGTTGATGGTGGCATGAAGCTTCTTTCAAGTGCATATCTGTTTGCACATATTATTTATGTGACACAAAAGCACACTGTACATTATTAACTTAAAAGCCAATTTTGTAATTCTTTCTAATCACAATTTCTATCTGAATCTATTTGTCACTGCTTCCTACCCACTGTCTGTTTGATTAGATTAATATCCATTTAACCTGCTTGTACCACTGCACTTGATAAACAAAAGCCACATTCTTTGTTTCAATAGTTTCAAACACAAATCCCTTGCTTATTTGTGGTACATTTTGATATATGATGTCCTACCTTGCCATTTTTCCCTGGTATTATGTAGGTTTACCGTTCCATTTTCTCCACCGTGGTTGCACTTTAGCAGCTTGAACTCCATTTGCAGAAAGGATGATATAACTGGGAAATGGATATGCCAGGAATTTTGGTTTTTGACTGTAGTTGACAATAATAGGCCGGCCTGCATGTATTTGGGTTCATTGCTATATGGCAATACTGAATTGGTGATGAAACTATTTAAAGAGTTACAGTGAAAGTGTTTTTATAACAAGTGCTTCCCAGTAAAAGTGCTTTCTGCAAAAGTATTTGTCATTGTTATATGAAAGTTGTTTTTAACCACCTGATGTCATAAAATATTTGTCATTTTAGATTTAATCAATTAACGTAACATTAATTTAATCTAAAACAACCAAATCATATAATAATATTTCTTCGAGCAAGCCCATGACTTAAGCCCGAACAATTACTAAACCCAGAGCATGAATGACCCAAAAGGCACAATCCAAGATTTATCCAAACGAAGGAGCAAGATCTAACACTTATTCATCGAACGGTCATTAACGACGAATTTCCTCTCTATATATAATCATATTATTAAGCTTTAAACTCCCTCCGTCTGCTGAGCTACACTGCGCTAGGGTTTTCTAGGGTTTCCTGGTTCTCCTTTAGCATTTGCGAACATGGTGAGTCCATATAACTCTCGTACTACATGTTCTTTTGCGGTTCATCTTCAGATCTTCTGGGTTTTCTCCGTTTGATCGATCTTTATGTCATAGAAGATTTACTTTTGGTTTTACTTGTTATGTGTTTTGGTGCTTGTATACTTGTGTAACTTGTCGTTAGAAGATATTATATTCTGTTTAGTGGCTGATAAACAATAATTATAGAGTGTTGCTGGTTTTGTCTCCGTGTTTTTCTTTATTAAATTTTGTTTTGTGTCTGAGTTGTTTATGTAGGCTTATATTTGATAATGGAGTTTTGTTACTTGGGTTTGAGAAATTAGTAAATCTAAATGTTAGCAGAAGAAGAGTTTCTTTTTAGGGTTATATATTAGCTACTGTTTTAGTTGACCAATGAAAGATTCAGTATTTATTATTTCGTTCATTGGAGGGTTTTTTTTGTTTAAATGTTTCTTGAGTTTATATTTGCTACATTTTGGCCGATGATGTTGTTTTCTCTTTTTTCCTTATTTGTTGTTGTGATAACAGGTTCTGCAAAACGATATTGATTTGTTGAATCCACCGGTGGAGCTTGAGAAGAAGAAGCACAAGCTCAAGCGTCTTGTTCAATCGCCCAATTCCTTTTTCATGGTAAAATAGCAATTTTGCATTGTATTCTTTTATTAGCTTTCACAATATTCTGCAGGTTTAAGAAATTGTTGTAGTCTTATTTTTCAATTTTCCAATATTGAAACTTAAAAGTTTTGATTTATGAGAGCACACAATTTCTAAGTGTAAAGGTTCATGGAGGAATAACAATAAAAATATAATTAAAAAGTTTCATTTGGTGTTGCACGATGAACCCTTAGATTAAAATTAGGGAAGAACAATAAAAGTAGAATTAAAAAGATCATTTGGTATTGCATGATGAACCATTGGATTAAAATTAGAGATCAATCATGAGTTGGTGCCTGATTTTTAAGTCTTAATTGCTCGAACCTTTGCTGAAAGCAAGTGAAATATTGCTGAATGGTGATGCTCATGCAATTTACTAATTTTGAATATTTTTTCCTAATTTATATCATGTGTTGGACTGACCCATCTTTTTCTGTTTATGCTCATTGCTCTTGATGTGAAGGATGTGAAATGTCAAGGTTGCTTCAATATGTGAGTATGATGTGTTTTGTTTAGCTTAAAAATTGAAGATAATGGTTCATTATTTGTACATCCCCATTTGGATTTTGACTCACTGTTTGGTTTGCCTCTTGATTGCAGAACAACTGTTTTTAGCCACTCGCAAACTGTTGTGGTATGCGGCAACTGCCAGACAGTTTTATGCCAGCCCACTGGTGGTCGTGCCAGACTCACTGAGGGATGCTCTTTCAGGAGAAAGGGTGACTGAGTGGTTTGCAATCATGGAAGTACTTCATCTTCTTTTTGTTTTGGTTATGTTGTATTAATTTTGGTAGAACTTTATAAAGGTTTGACAATGGATTTGTCCTTGTGTTCCAAATTTAAGTTACTTGGTGTAGTGGATCTTCTTATGTTCAAAAGATTATATTTTCAAGTAAATCTTATCCATGCAGTCCTTTTGAATTTGTAGTCTTTGGACGAGGAGAGTTATCTTCGTGGAATATGGCCAAATATGAAAGGATAATCTCTGCTTGAAGCACCCTTCTAGCAAATGCTGTGAGTGCCACAGGATTGAGTTTTAGGATCTCAATGTGCACAGGACAGTATAAATAGCATTGTGTGTTGCATAGAATGATGGTTTTCAAATTTAGATGATTTGTGTGAGTTGTGGTCCATGTCCGGTTCATTTTGAGTATCTGATGTTTGATTCTCGATGCACTTCTTATTCTGATTTGATAATGCGGTGAAGATGAAGGTTTGTTTGGTTTTGGTGTTGGCTTCGGCTTTGGCATGTTCATGTAGTCAATCTCATGATGATATGCTTAAGAATGCCTTTGACTCATTGTTGCTACTGCAACTTTAAATCCTTTATTCCTCAGCCTAACCCTTTCTCATAAATCCCCTAATTTTTTTAAAAAAAAATGTAATTAGTTCTTTTTAAAACGACTAAAAATTATTATGAAATTGAAGAATATCACCAACATCCGTGTATCATTTCATTTGGCGGTTCAACATGCCAAACTATTAGGCATATTAACAATTTGGCACCCTGCCTTTGCTTGGTGTTTATTATCGGCCGTGTGTGAATTGCTGATTTTTACCCACCTGCTTTCACCATCTTTCTTCGGGAAAGCCCTTTTGAGGAAAAGTGATACTGACAAATTCCACACGAACCTGGAAGCACTTTCCTTTATTTCGTCCTGGACGGCAAGTTGCTGATGACCCTCTTAACCATGTAGGCATAAAAGTGAGCTCCCTGTGCCGAAGCCTTTGCTGCTTCTTTAAGCTTCTCTTTTCATAATTACTGTACAACTCCAACCCCTACCATATAACTCCCCATTAGTTAACCCTAATTTTAGTTTCTAACTCAGAACATTTGGTGTTCGATGTATACGTGTATGCATACGTATCCCATCAATCCCTACAACTACTAAGTAATTACATTTGTCCAGCCATCAAAAACTAGAGACTTTTAGGTACAAAAACTTCAATTCTAATGCCTTGATTACGCAACTTTTCACAGAGAATTGGTCGCGTTATAACAGAATTAATCATCTGGAATGATTCGCATGAATGAGTTAGTCTAACATGCTTATCGTAATGATGGTCTAAAGTCAAACCGTCCACGATGCTTTGGAGAACGAATCATTCACATCACACCTGTGGCTTTACTTGAGAACGTGCTTCGTGAATTCATCAGTCTCAGGAATTTTTTGCCAAAGCATATACCATCAAGTCTTATCCATCCCGTTAGCTAAAAGAACCTTCTGCCAAGTGCACGAATAACCAACCACTGAAACTCTCACGTCGGTGGTGATTTTACAGCAATTACCGACATCTGCAGATGTGGTGGCTTCGGTCAACATTTCGTTTAATTTGGGGCACTGGAATTTTAAATGAACCCTAAATATTTATGACATTTGACTGAAGATCTCAACGACGAATTATGAATTTGGTCATCAAGTCTTGAGAAGGAGACGGTGCATGTGATATTGTTCATAGGAAATGTATGTATGTCGGCATGCATGTGGGTATCGTATCATGTCATTTTCACATTTATTGATGCATGGACCTCACCATGTCCACTATTTCATTTATATTTTAAATGATTTATCAATTTCCTTCCATAATTAATTAATTGGGAGAAATATGAAGGCAATGAAATTTAGGTGGAGATTACAAGTGATGGTTGATGCATGAAGGGATTCGAGCCAAATATTTATGTATAAACTAATAGATGAAGTCTAGTTAAAATTAGGGTTTATTTTAATAATTAAGATTACATTAAGTATGGCATGATTAATTGGACTTTCTCTTGCCCTACATGTTATAATTAATGAGGGTTTGCAATAATTTTCAGTTTAAAAAGGCACAAATGGTGTTTTTCAAGCCTGGATACAGAGGAGGACGAGAATAATAATAATAATGAAGAAAGTTTCAGGTGGAATAATTTTATTACGATACTTGTGGTAATGTGATAAAATTATTTAATTAATAAATAAAAAAATTATTTATTAATTAAAAATAAAAAAAGTCAAAAATAAATTATATAATTTTTTTATTATATTAATTAAAAATAAAATTTACTTTTAATTTTTTTATTTATAATTAATGAATAATTTTTTTATTAATTAAATAGTCCTATCACATCATTTATATTAATATAATAAGACTATCCTATTAAGATTTTCTCATAATAATAATACACAATAAATTATTCTTTGTAGTTTATGGTTGAGAGCTTTAAAGGAGTATTAATTACTAAATTTCAAGGAAGCTTCATTCATGGGTTTGTTCCATCTTTTTATTATTTTGGTTATTTAAGAAAACAAAAGAATAAAACTTTTAACTCTAATTTTAATTGTTTATGGATTTTTTTAAAAGTTGATTTTATTTAACATGATAGTACAAATTTAAAATAAAAAGGTAAATTTTTACTTGAACAAAATTTAGATTCAAAGAAATTTTATCGATGGGATGAGTTTATTTTATTAATTTTATTTTATCAAACTTTCTTTTTTAATCTTTGCTTTGCTTCGTCTTTAATAAATAATATACTTTGATATTTTATCGAAACTCTAGATTAGACTAATATAACTTTTGTTACTTTAATGAAGATAAGAATCTTTTTACCTAAATTTAATTTTAACATAAATTCTAAGCCATTCATCCCAATTAATTCAATGATCAAATGATTTTTTATTCATAATTTTATATTTGATCTATTTTTATCTTTCTTGTTCTCTATTGGTTGCTTCGCCTTTAACCAATATGATAAACTTAATACATCTTTATGTATTTACATTTATTTTTAAATATTAATTAATTATACTAAGGATAATAAATATATATATATATATATATATAAATGAAATTACCTATCATCCTATTATGTATTCTATTATTCTCCTGATCTTTTTCTAGAAAAAAATAAGTGTGATAATTTTTAATAAAATTATCCTTTAGGTCATGGAAAGTGAGAGCTTTAATGGTAAATGAGATTTCTAGGAAGCTTGTTGATGAGTTTATTCAATCTCCTTTTTATCTACTTTTCGTCTTAATTTATTGTTTTGCTTTTAGTTTAGATAACATAATTTATTAACAAAAATGAAAATATATTTAATTTTTTTATTTAAGAAAATAAATATGAATATTTTTAACTTAGTTTTAATTTTAATATAAATTATTTAACCGTTTATTTAGTTTATTTTAAGAATATATATTTAAACTTAAAAGAGTTAACTTTGATGAAGTTTCCTTAATGAGTTTGTTCAATTGGTCTCTTTTTATTGCACTTTTCTTTTTTATTATTACTTTATTTCACCTTTAAATATGATAAGAATTTAGTTATGGTATATGCGCGTACTATTGCAATAAAAAATTTTGTGTGTTGAAGATTTGAAATAATTTTTGTAAAACTTGAAACAAAAAAAAAAATATTGAAACTATAAAATAAATGATAAATATTACTTAAAATATATAATAAAAAATTTAAAATACATCAAAAAAATTTAAAATATATAATAAATAATATTTAAAATATGAATAAAAAAATTAAAATAATTTTTAAAAAATATAAAAAAATATAAAAGTATTTGGGTATAATAACATTTTATCAAAATTAAGATGTATTTAAGATTACTTTTATTACTTTAACAAAGAATATGAATACTTCAACGCCTAAATTTAATTTGGATATAAATTATCAACCATTCATTCACCCATTTAATGTTATAGTTTAAATTTAATATTTAAAAAATTTTATTTTTAAAATTAACTTTTGTTTTGAGTTATCAACTATCAAACTCAAGAAAACTTTTGAAGCTATTTTTGTTTTTTCTTTTAAAAAGTATGAATCTTTTAACTTAAATTAGATTGTTCTTATTGTCATCCAACAATATAAATTTAAAATTAAAGTAACTTTTAGCGATGAATGAAACTTTGAAGAAAAATTTTCATTATTAAGTTTATAATTTAATCTTACTTTTTTTTTCCTCTCCCTAATTGATTGCTTCTCCAATAATGACACATGAAGTATAAGACCAACATTAAAGTTTTTATTTAGGGTAGTTTAATAAGACAAATATAATTAATTAATTATTTATTTATTTATTTATTTCTTGACATAATATTGAAACTCACCTAAGAGGACCCATAAAATAAAATAAAATAAAAGTATTATTAATGCACAATTTCTTGGAAGGTATCACAAAAGAGTATTAAAATAAAAAAATATTAAAAAAAAAAAAGAAAAGAAAAATCATGGAGAACCAACCAACCACTAAGATTCACCGATTAAGTTGACTTTTCATTTGAATCAATAATTAGTTCCAACGATCCACGACGCGTCGTTTTCCCTCAAAATTAATAAATAATATTAAATTCTAAAAAATTATTTAAAATATTAAAATAAATAAATAAATAAAATTAAGTTGAAAAATAACTCCTTTTCTCATTCGTAACCTTTTATTATAAAACGGGGAAGCCGTTATGTACCGGCCGCGCGCAAAACTCTTGTGCTCCCCTGTTTTCTAGCTGCGACTGTCTTGCAATAGTCGTCGTCTTCTCCTTGTTCTCTTCTTTCTTTCCTTTCTTCTTTCTCGTTCTTCTTCTAATTCGTTGGATTCGCCAAGAAAAGTTTGTTCTCAGTTTCTCAGACAGAGGCTCTTAAATCTTTTGTTATCAATGTTCCTGTTTGACTGCAGAGCTTGAGAGTTTCTTCGTAACGCAAGATTTGTATTCCCCATTTCTCTGATTCCTGTTTCCTGCAATTCAGTTTATAGTTTGGTAATATTCTTCTTCCTTTCCGATTTGAAGGGTTGATGTCGTTTTGGGGTTATTTTCATGTTTCATTGCTAATTTCTTCTCGTTTCTTCAGTTTTCTCTGCTGTAGAATAATATCATGTCTATGGAAGCAAGAACAGGGCGTCTCCGCCAACGTTATGACGAGGATAAACTTCGACTTGTTTCTGGGTAATGCCAGCTTCATTGATTCTTTGTAGTTGAAAGCTCGGTGCACATTTCCATTGTAGTTCGGATACACTTCTCTGTTTTTTAGAATATGCATTAAATTATAAGAATTATTTGCCATGTTTCAAACCCTGAAAGCATATTTAAAATATTTTCTTTGCTTGAGAAATTGTGAACCAATCAAATTGTCCTGTTTCTGGTGTGTGTCTGCACTGCAATAATTTAAACCCCGTGGGCCTTACCAATTGACATTGACTATTACCTGATTAATTTTATGATATCTATGCAACAAATTTTGTCCCCTTGTGTGGAAAATTTCCCAGGCTGAACCGAATTTGCAGGTTAGATTATTTTGGCCTTTTGCTTCACAGGCAGGGGCAAAGCTTAGATGGAACCTGCCTTGGAAGTTGATGTTGATGTTGTTGTTATCTGTTTGGGTAAATTGTAAAAGATGATGATTGCATACTATGACTTTAAGGTTTGGGTAATCATCGACACCGAATTTTGGGTTTCAGTAACAAGTTTTTCTCTTGAATTTGAGCGAACAACTCTTCATACACAGAATTGCTAACTATGCAGATGATTGCTCGTCAAAAGTTAAGAAAATAGGAACGTTCACAAGAGAGAAAGAATCGACCCTAGCTAACAACACTTGTGGAAAAGCTATTTGATGCCAAGTTCTTCCTTTTTTGTGTGATTAATATTTGATGCTTGCTTGAATTTGAAAGAATGTTTATGAACATCATGGAGCATAGATTGTTACCTAATGGTGTAGCGCGTACAACAGATGCATTCCCTACCGGCTAACAAAAGATGCTGAGGATCAAAACGATGCTACAGAGAGTTTGCTAGAAGTTCTTATGGTTTCTTCACCTAATCGAAGTGATCTTGTTTTTCCAAAGGTACAATCTTTTTATTTGTCACTGTGAGTAGTTCTGTTGTTCTTGCATATGAAAGCTGATTGTTGAATACTGAACAACCGTTATTGATGGAATTTAAGGGCGGATGGGAGGATGATGAAACTGTCGTTGAAGCTGCCTGTCGCGAAGCCTTAGAGGAAGCAGGAGTGAAAGGAATACTAAATGTAGGTTCTTTCTTCCTGCAGCTTCTTAATTCAGTCAATATTTAGCAGCCAACTGTTGTCGTTAATATAACAGAACGAAGGCCTAGACTATGTTGTTTTATGACTGTTACTTGGCACAATTATGAGAACATTGAGAGGCTATAGCTTTATCCTTGTAACTTTCGTTGCTTGATAGGCTTTAATTTATCATTGTTCAGGAAAATCCCTTGGGAGTTTGGGAGTTTAGAAGCAAGAGCAAACAGGAACTCCACAGCCTGGAAGGTGGCTGCAGAGGATACATGTTTGCATTAGAAGTAACTGAGGAGCTTGAAATCTGGCCAGAGCAGGAAAATCGCTGCAGAAAATGGGTCAGTTTCATGAGTGTGCAGGGAAACTTTGTGGTTCTTCTTCCATACTGCATTCTTTAGGCATGCTATTGTTTCAAACTGACTAGGTTGATCTTGGAACTTTTGTACTACCGCAGGTAAACATAAAAGATGCCTTTGAACTGTGCCGGTATGAATGGATGCGCGAGGCGTTGGAGAAGTTTCTGAGAGTTATATCAGAGGAGCGAAAAATTGATGAGATGGAGGAAGAAATAACCATGCCACCAGTATCAGATGTAATAGCAGAATGTCCAATTATGTCTTCAAATTGCTGTGTAACAACTACAAATGGCCAACACCATCGCATTAGTGCTTTAAGCTCATTCCATTTTCAAATTCCCCCTCTCAAGAAGTTGCCATTGTCATGATATAAATTGATATCTAGTCGTGCTGCGGTCATTCTGTACCTCTTTTATAGTGTTTGAAGTAGGCTGCTGCTATAATTCTTAGTGTCCAGTAATGTCTTCCAATTTTTTGGAGAAAGAACAATTAATGAAGGAAAAAACCGGTGTTATGTACTTTGCTTTTTAAATTCTTAGTGAAATTTATCTCCATTTCAAGCAAATTCTCTGTTGGATTGTCTGTATGAATTATTTCAGATCAGCTTTGTTACAACATTCCTTTTCTCACCATCTGTATAATCAATCCATCGCCCGCAATACATATTCCAATACAACACCTGCAATCCGAATTTGGAAAACTAAGAAACTCGAGCATAATCAGTTTCTTATAGATTTGCTAGCATCTTTGCTGAAGGTCTTGCTGGTGGTATTAAATGCTGCCAAGTTTCCTTGACAAGTTTTGACATTAACGGCTACAGAAAAATTTGCAGATCTCCAGGGCGTGAAAGAAAAGGATTCCATTATTACTAGTAATTCCTGACATAAAAATGATGAACAATGATTTCAACGTAATGCAAAATCAAATCAGGCTGAATTCTAAATGTTAGAACTTCCACGCGAATGCAACAAAGTGTAGGCTGGTAGAGAATTTCATCGAACACTATTTGCAGAAGAAACAAGCAGACACAAGTACCAAATTCCCGGAAAAGGAAGATTCAAACACGTGCACATCCCTCTTGTTACTTTCATTGCATTGGAAAGAACAGAATGGGAGTTTAAGACAGTTTAAATTATCTCGGCAGGATTAATTAAACAGATTTATAAACTTATAAACCCAACAGAAGGAGCTCTCTCTCATTCCTACCTTCCAAATAAACAAGTTAAAAAGGAGAATCCAAAGGAGCACTATTAGAAAACTACAAATACGGTGCTAGTGCTGCTACCCACTTTGGTTGCACATGGGAGCAAAACAAAAAACTAAACAAGGTTTCATGTCTGAAGAAACCCCACATATGAACATAGCCCTCATGTTCTTAGGTTTCATGTCCCAAAAACTACTTCATATTTAACCTTTTCCCATTTGTCTTTAGCATCCTAATTAAACAATTAATGAGGATCGAGGAAGGAACTATTGATTCTTCAGGTGGGAAATGTCGTATTATGAAACGAGTTTTCTTTGTGATTAAGATTGAAATGGGTTTGTATTCATTACAGAAAGTCGACAAAAGCATTTCTCCCAAGTCCCATGTGTTATGTCAAGACTGGTGCAATGGGCTAGATTTAATCATTAAATTAAGAGATTCAAGTAAGTGTGTGAGATCTATAATTACTTAAACTTGGTATGCATATGCAATTGCCAAATGCTAACCCTCTTTAGAATCATTGAATAGGATGAATGTAGACACCGTAATTATATATTATGAGTCATAGAAACAAGACAAAAGTCTGAATAATCACCACATTAATAATCTTAATTACTTATTATAAAGGGATGAGTATCATCATATCAAGGCTCAGACCCTCTAATCCAAATCCCAATGAAACTTTTACTTACCCTTTTTACCAACTTGTGCCTGCATTTCCACGAAAATAAACAATGCGTGTCTTCTTGGCTACATCATCTACTCTACTAATCCAGTAGGTTTTTGACCTAATCCTGTTTCTTGTTTGAATGGTATCTATTCCAAGATAGTTAATGAATTAGCTTAGATAACAAACTGGCATCCTTTTTAATGAAAATTACATGAAACATATTGCTTGATTTTAGATATTCTTGTTTCTTCTATTTATCCTGTAGAATTTATATACATATGTCATTGGATTAAATGAAAAAGATATCATTAAAAAAAGATAATTTTTATTGGATGAAATGAAAATTGAATTCATATAACAAGAGAAAAAGTTTCTCGTTACTTAACCAAAAAAAATATATGATCGTGAAGTAGAAGAGTTAATGTAAAAAATTATACAAATAATTTACAGATATCGCGTCTTATTTGTTAAAAATTATTTGTGACAAAATATTATATATTTTTACTTCTAATTATTGAGTAAAAATTCTATCAAGTCCTAAGTATGATTAGTGAGAAGGGAGAAGCTAATGCTATAATTAATTGATTGATTATATACTATAATATAAGCTAATTAAATGATGGAGCATGTCTTGAGACATTTGGTCAAAGAGACACTTTCATTTTTGCATTTTGGTCTCCCTAAATATACAAGATATTGCCTACCTACTAATTGTTTTCTTCAAAGCCGATGTGTTTTTCTCACATGTTGCCCAACATATATGGCTTCTCTCCATTTCAATTCCTTAATTATATTCCCAAAAATAATTTATTAATTCAAAATAATAATAATAATAAAAAATAGCCAGAAAAAGCCATAATATAAATAAATAAAAAGGGGAGAGCTTGGTGTATTGAAAAAGAGAGAAGGCTGTGGAACTTATCATTGATTTTCATAGTTCAAATTGGGCGCACATGGCTAAGGCAATTATATTCTTTCAACAGCCACTTTCTAATAAAAATATGATTAATTAATTTTTTAAATAATTATTATAATAAAGTATCAAAAATTAAACCGACCCCTTCAAGAAAATAAACTGAATATTGCAGTCTTGATTTTGTTTTTTTATGATCATTTGCAAACCCACAAGATAATGAGTCCAAAATAAGGTGTGACAATTTAATTAACAATTCATACTTTTTGTCTACCACATCATCTTCCAACATTGGAAGAGTAAGTGTAATGGATGAAAAAGACCTCATAGATACTTTAACATGAGAAGGGATAATGTATGTACATACAATGTAGGCTCATCAGGCTTTAGTATTAATCTTGCATCATATATTTGATCTTTTGCATATGGGGATTATCTATGGGCAAATGTTATTCAAATCATATTCCTAGTGATTAATAAATCTTGTTTTAGTAAATTTTAGTTAAAATTATTGATAAAAAATATTATTGAATTATAATATTTTATTTTAGTTATATCAATTTTATGTCAATAGAAATTATTTATATTAATATAATAAATTACTCTTTATTAAAAAATTATTTTTAAAATAAAATTAGATCACATTATTTTTTTATATAATTATATTGATTTATTAAAAAATATGAAAAATATTACGAAAGAAATTAAGGACGGAGGTTTACACTCATTTATAATGATCATTAGAATGTGCATGCAATTGATGATTTTTGTGTTTTGATGATTAGTGATTAATTTGTATTAGATTTTTGGGTAATGTGTGTGTTATTCATGATTAGCTCATCTTCCTTCATGTAACTCTATGATTAATTGAAAAGTTTACATGTAACAATTTTGAACTATATACCCATCTCAACAATCTAACAATATATAGATAAGTGATTGTTAATTTTGAATTAAAGAAAGCTTGATTGGAGAATAATCATGAAGCAAAGTGTCTGAAGAGAACATGGTCATCATAGTTATTAAGACTTCTAATCATGCTAACCCACTTCTTATTTTCAATTTTCTTTATACCATGAGAAAGGGAGTGATTCATAGATTCTTTAATTTTAGCTTTGATTGTTGACATAATTGCACTCATTAGCTGAAAATTGATGCTCCAATTTCCAAGAAGAATGACAAGATGGAATTGTCATGTGTCAATGAAAATCTTTATCCTTAGCTTATGGAATCATGTAAAACCTAAAATAAGGATGATTTGGGAGTAGATTTAGATGGAATACACAAATTAAAAACATCCCACAAATTAAAAATTAAAAAAATAATATAAATGATGTCCCAAAGGCAAAATGGTAAAAAAGCATGGCAAGACATCTCTATATATAACGAATCGCATTCGTATTCACATGCAACCCACACTGATTAAACATCGGCCAAAAACACAAGTGAAAGAGAAAGAGAAGAAGAATTTCAGTCTCATTCTCTTAAAATTTGTAAATTCCTACACAAATTTCGCTAGGGAACTCAATCTACGCCTCTCAATTCATCGTTTAGAATGAGTTCATCTTCGTCGAAGAGCAAGAAGAAGCAGACACAGACACAGGACGCGTCAAATAGTACAGGAGGAAGCAGTAGGTTCCTGGGAGTAAGGAGAAGGCCATGGGGAAGATATGCAGCAGAAATAAGAGACCCTTCAACGAAAGAAAGGCATTGGCTTGGAACTTTCGACACGGCGGCGGAAGCTGCCTTGGCCTACGACAGAGCAGCTCGCTCCATGCGCGGCCCTCGCTCTCGCACCAACTTTGTCTACTCTGACATGCCTGCTGGTTCTTCTGTCACCACCATCATTTCCCCTGATGAGCAACAATCTCTGCAACAACATAACTTCTCTTCTTCCTTCCATGTCCCTTCCTCTCAATCAGAACCAAATCTTCAGCCCATTTTCAATCAAGATCATACCAACAATATTAACTGTAATTTCTCTTCTGGGTACTCGACCATTTCTGATGCAGACTTTTACAATAACAACTATCAACAATCTTCGAATATTGACGACAATGGCTTGTCTTACTCTTGTTCATCAGAACTTCCTCCTTTACCTTGCGATATCCCAGATTTTTCTAGGCACTCTGATTCAAATATGATGAATAGGAGTTATGATCATCCGAGTCAAGGAGCTTGGAACGGGTCATCATCAACAAATTTGATGGGATTTTGTGAACAGAGCAACATGACTAACGGGTTCGACACAATTGGAAATAGTTCATATTTCGGTTTTGACTCGAACGACTATGTGCATAGCCCACTTTTCAGCAGCATGCCCCCAGTTTCAGATACAGTACCAGATGGTTTTCATTTGGGTTCTTCATCTTCTACTTATTTCTTTTGAATATCACTCACAAATATTACAATATATAATATCTGTGTTCTGTATCTTGTGTTTTTGCTTTCCACTTTAATGGTTTGTTGTGGTGAGAGTATGTTCATAGCTTGGGCTCTGTTTCTTGACTAAGGCAAGTTGTGTATCTCTGAAATCTTCGAGCATAGTTATAGCACTTTGTTTCTCGGACTTGGATCCTTTTGGGTTTTTTTTTGCTTTTTAACTTAATAATAAATAATATTTTAAATTTTTAAATTTATAATTATTTATAAATTTTATTAAAATATAATTTAAATTATTTATTATTAATTATAATAATATTAATATTTTAATAAAAAGAGCATTGATCAACTGTTCAGATTCCACGTCCATTGAACTTGCCAAGAAGTTACACACTCCGTTGTATTTACTTCTTATTCGTTGGATTATCTTATTGCCAATCAAATCGGACGATCCATGTGCTTACACGTCATCCGTCACTTGTCCTTACTCAAATCAATTTGTATTATGTCAAGCCGTCCGTCAGTTGGCATATCCAGTTTGGTTCCAAGTGAAAGTCCACGCCCTCATGATGGCGTTTAGAATTCACTCAATGAGTCACTTAGTTGAGTTGTGTCGGCCTCAGCCACCAGTTTCCGTTTCCCGCGTCCAAAACGTGGAGGTAATTAACGTCACCCAAAGTAATACCGTTACCATACAAATTATAATGCAAATCTGTAGCCATATATTACGTGGAAGCCATTAAAGGATAAGAAGAATATTAATAACATTTTCCCTACCAAAAATATATAGTAATATTTGAATAGATTAATATAAATTTTTAAAAAATTAATAAAAATTAAAAATAATTATTTATAATTTTAAATAAAATAAAAAAATTTAAAATAATTAATAAAAAATTAAAAAAAAAGAAGATAGACAAAAGTACGAAATATACAATGACAATGTAACGAACATTGAGAGATTGATTTGAAAGGCACAATTATTATTGTAGTTGATGCCTCCTCATTTGTCAATGAAAGGAAAGGGAAAGGAATGGAATAGAATTTGGAATTGGTCCGCTATCACATTATTATTATGGGGACTCACCGTAAGAATTAATGCTCTCCTTATCCATATTTTATTGTCAAATTCAACAGTATTATTTATCATTTTTTATTTATTAATTTAATTAAAAAATAAAATTAAATCAATTTTTATTTTCATGCAATAAATTACGTAAGCTAATGGTTCTAATCCTTTAGAGCGAAAATGAGTTTCAGGTGCGTCGGGGACGCGTGAGGTAGACGCGAGCAATGGGCTATAAGAAGTTGTATGTGTGACAAGACGTCCGTTAACAGGCTGGAGACGAGATTCCGATACTGTGCTTGGAGGCTAGTAGTTGCCATAAATTTAATGGACGGATTTTGATTTTCAGAGATTTCTTGGTATTAATTATCCTGATAATTATTTGATTGTTTTTAGCTTTTTTTTGAGAGAAATTTTTCGCGCTATCCAAATGGAGCCGGAATCTGGAACTTCTCCTCCTCGAAACCCCTCTAAGGTTAGGGTTTTTGGGTTGTTTCGTTCTCTTTCAATTTTGTTCTTTACTCTCTTTTTCTTTTTTTGTATAAATATGAATTTACTCGTGGCATGTTTTTTATTTGCTTGTTTGTTTAGTCTTTCTTTTCAATTTCATGTTTCTAATGCTATGTTGTGGGCTTTTTGATTGTTGCTGAATATGTAATTCGAAGTTCTTAATTCCATATTTGTTAGTAAATTACTCCAAAGATTTAGTTTCTAATTATTTTCCGTGTTTTTTGCTTTTATTTATTGATCTGTTTTTAAGTGAATAAGACTTTTTTTTTTTTTTTCCTGTTTGATTTCATGATTATTATTATTATTTTTTTGATATTCGGTTCTCGTCTATTATTCTTGTTTGTTAGTTTGAATTGAGGAACTGTGTCAACCAGAAAATTGACTAAAATCTGTTGGATATTTAGTGCGTGTTTATGTCTCAGAATCTTGAATTGTAAGTTTTTGGTGAAGGCTGAGCTTATAGTTTTGTTTTTCACTAGAATCTATGGGTGTATATTAACGATGCCAATGGGTTTGAGACATCTTTTTTCCGAGAACGGTGAAGGAAACAAGCTTTATTTATGGATCCCAGTACATGTTTGTGTTATAATTCAACCATTTGAGCTTATTTTGTTGTTGCTTCTTTTTCCTACCTTTTGACTACATGTAAGTTTTTGCTCTGTACCGCCATCAAGTGGAATATATCTATTTATTTTAGGGATATGCTTATTTGAGAGCACCGTAGGTTGGTTTGTATATATCTTCAGTGACACAGGACTCATTATCAATTGACAAATAATATGGGAAGCTTAGCCAATCTTTGATGCTATTTTTCCTCACACCAATTGAGCTATATACAAGCAGAGACTAGCTTATTTATATGCCCTGAGGTGATAACCTGCAGGTTATCAGATGCTGCCAACCTGCAGGTTATCAACTCTCCTTGACTAAGGGCAAGATAACATGCTAATTGCTACAAATTCTGATTTCGTAGCAAAATAATGAAAAAATTAAAGCAGACTGAGTGCCATTCATATATCAGTCTTGGAGTTTGTTGAGATCCTTGTTAATCATAATGCTTGACTTCCTGATCTGTTTAAGAATTTTCAGATATCCCAAAGTTTGAAATTTGGTTTAGGTGCCGTTTAGCACGTTTTTTACTTTGTTTTCTGCTTTTAAATATCCAAGAACAAAAGAGGAAAACAATTTGTATGTATTTAAAAGGCAGGTTTTGAAAAGTCCCAAACCTTTCTCTAGGAACTAGCATTAAAATCAACAAGTGATTTTGAATTTTTTACGTGTCTGTAAGATCTAGATACATTTACATTGTTTTTGTTCTGAAGAAACTTCTTTCAAGACACCTGGGAATTTGAAAATATAAAACTCAAATATCTTTTGTTTGCTGTATGATGAATTTTCCTAAAAATAATACCTTGCTTTTTTATTTGCTTTTCTTTAATTAATTTTACTTGTATTGGGAAAATAGTATCAATGCGTGAGTGTTGTTATATCCATCCATATTTAGACAGAATATATGTTGTAATCAATGTTATTTGTTGTAATTAATCATGCTACCTGTGTTGATCGGCTAAATTTTGGCATTTGTTGACTGCTTATGTATCATGCGTAGCATGAACCTTTGTTATTGTTGTTATTTTTTTTTGCCCTTCTTTCTCTGTTTCTCTGAAACTGCCATTTTATAACTTCCTGATTAGTTGAAGCTGAACCAGGTTTGTGTGGCTTTGCAGCTTTCGTGGGTGAATATCTCCAGGAATCTATTATTAGCATATCAAAGTCTTGGTGTAGTATATGGAGATCTGAGCACTTCGCCTCTCTATGTTTTTTCCAGCTCATTCACAGGCAGGCTGCGACATGAGGAGAATGCGGAAACAATATTTGGTGCATTTTCATTGATTTTTTGGACGCTTACACTAATACCCTTGCTCAAGTATGTCTTCCTTGTACTGCGTGCAGACGATAATGGTGAAGGTGCGGTGAGACTTAAGACTTTTGTAATTGGATGCTTTATTACCTAAGCCCCAGAGCTTATACATTTCCAATTCATGTCAGGTGGCACATTTGCTCTTTACTCACTGCTGTGTCGGCATGCAAAGTTGAGCTTACTTCCCAATCAACAAGCAGCTGATGAAGAGCTTTCAGCCTACAAATATGGCCACTTAACTCAGTCTGTCAGCTCTTCTGCTCTTAAGAGATTCTTGGATAGGTATAAGAAGCTAAGAACAGTCCTACTTGTTGTGGTACTTTTTGGCACTTGCATGGTCATTGGTGATGGTGTGCTTACTCCAGCAATATCAGGCAAGTTCCTTGTATGGGGTTGTTAAAGTCAGTGAACCCAAGTTTATAGATATGGCATTTGTATGTGCTTTTAAATTATTGATTCATTTCATATGCTTTCATATGCATTGTATCTGGTACCTATTTTTACAAACATTGAAGAGAGAGTAAGCAAACTATTTGGTCCCATTTTTCACCGTTCCATTTATTCTGTATGCAGAACTTGCTATGAACTTGAGGGGGCATTTTTAGTGTACTACTTAAACCAATACAATACCATTTATGCATTAGGTAAATTAGGCAATTCTGAGTAGGATATAAATAAATTGGATCATCCAGTCAGGTTAGACTTGAACATAAATAATTAACTTACGACTGTTGATGGTGGTGGACTCTATGGTCTTGCAGTTTTTTATTAGTCTAACGTGTCACAATTCAACATGGATTGGCTTTGAATATAGTTATTCTTCATACTTGTCATTGTTTATTGTTCAAATCCAAATCTTATTAGCCGGTATGTTATGTCAGTGCCATTTTCATGATATTAGTTGTTTCTTAGGGTGGAATTTTTTTCAATGTGCTGTAATTCTGCTAATTTATTCTTAATATATTCCAGATTCTTCTTATAAATTTCACGAACTAGGTGGTATTTATGTAATTGAATATTTCTTTTTACTGGCAGTTCTATCATCGGTGTCAGGCCTACAAGTTACAGAAAAAAAATTAACTGATGGTAATTCTGTTTTCTCCATCCCCCCTGTTACTTGTGTTATGTTTTCTGTTCTTTGCTCTTGTATATATTGATACTTTTATGTTCTCTAGGACACCATACTTGTTTTGCTTTTGACAGAGTTTGCTTCCTATTTTTGTAGGTGAAGTGCTCTTGCTTGCTTGTGTAATATTGGTGGGCCTTTTTGCTTTGCAGCATTTTGGCACTCGCAAAGTGGCTTTTATGTTTGCGCCAATAGTAATGATCTGGTTGATTTCAATTTTTTCTGTTGGTTTGTACAACATTGTACATTGGAATCCAAGGATCGTTGTTGCACTTTCTCCACATTATATCATCAAGTACTTTAGGGAGACTGGTAAAGATGGTTGGTTTTCTCTTGGAGGAATCCTTCTCTGCATAACTGGTAGGTTGGATCTGGGTGTAAACTCCATTTCTATGTTTTGCATTGCATGTTCTAAATTGTTGGATTAAATTGTGCACAACTCATCTTATGAATCTTTTGTTTTGAAGTTTTCTCTTGTTTGGTTTTAAATCATCCTAGTTCCATTAATCTTGGATGCTGATTAAGGGTATGTTTGGGATTGCTGTGCTGTTGTTTTGAAGCCACAACTGTTGTGGGATAGAATCACAAAATGTAAAAAGTTAATGGAAAAGTTGGTGGTTCCCACTAGAAGTTGGTGTTTACCTAACACTTTTTCTGCTTTGCTTCCAAGCTAAGTAGAAGCTAGTAGTACCAAACATACCCTAAACCTTGTATGATGCCAATTATACTGTACTTGCTAAGGATTTCTGGGTCTCATCAGGTACTGAAGCTATGTTTGCAGACCTTGGTCATTTCACTGCCTTGTCAATTAGGGTGAGTTGGCCATTGTTTTTCAGTCAACACAAAATCTGTTATAAATGTTGACATGATTTGGAAAATTGAATGACATTTTGCCTTTGCAGCTCGGATTCACATTTGTTATATACCCCTGTTTGGTGGTGCAATACATGGGTCAGGCGGCTTTCTTGTCGAAAAACCTTCAATCCCTTCGAAACAGTTTTTATGCCTCTATTCCTGGTTAGGTCATTTTAGAAGAAGTGATATTACTCCTATATTCTGCTCTCGAGTTTGAGTTGGTTTAATTTTGCTTTCTATCCTTTTGTTGCAGAACCTGTATTCTGGCCTGTCTTTGTCATTGCCACGCTTGCAGCCATTGTTGGGAGTCAAGCTATTATCACTGGTACTTTCTCTATCATCAAACAGTGCCATTCCCTTGGTTGCTTTCCCCGAGTCAAGGTTGTCCACACCTCAAGACATATATATGGGCAGATATACATCCCGGAAATAAACTGGATCCTGATGATACTCACTCTTGCTATAACTATTGGGTTTCAGGACACAACTTTAATTGGAAATGCTTATGGTAAGTCATTTCTTTATTTTCACACTCACTATCTGTTGGTATTAGTATGCTGTCTGATGGCATTAGAGTTGACTTAACATTACCTGTGCCTGGTCATCACCATAGCCATTTTATTTGTACGAGGCTTTGTCAGATATAATTTCAATTTCTATGAATGTCTTACTTGCATGAGATTCTGATTTTAACTTTTTTTTTTTTTGGGTATTCAGGACTTGCTTGCATGACAGTTATGTTCATCACAACGTTTCTTATGGCACTTATCATAATCTTCGTTTGGCAGAAAAGTATCTTTCTGGCTGCGATATTCCTTGTATTTTTCCTGACCATTGAAGGTGTTTACTTATCGTCAGCATTAATTAAAGTGCCTCAGGGAGGATGGGTTCCTCTTGTGCTCTCGTTCATCTTTATGCTTGTTATGTACATCTGGCACTATGGGACTCGCAGGAAGTACAACTTTGACCTGCACAACAAAGTTTCATTAAAATGGTTACTTGGTTTGGGCCCCAGTCTTGGTATTGTCCGTGTGCCTGGGATTGGCCTTATATACTCTGAATTGGCAACAGGAGTCCCTGCAATCTTCTCTCACTTTGTAACAAACCTTCCAGCATTTCACAATGTGCTAGTCTTTGTTTGTGTTAAATCTGTCCCAGTCCCATATGTTTCACCTGAAGAACGCTTCCTTATTGGACGCGTTTGCCCTAGGGCATATCGTATGTATAGGTGCATTGTGAGGTATGGTTACAAAGATACTCAGCGTGATGATGGCGACTTTGAGAACCTGCTGATACAAAGCATAGCGGAGTTCATCCAGATGGAAGCAGTAGAACCACAGTATGCTAGTTCTGAGTCTTCATTGGACGGAAGGATGGCTGTTATAAGCACGACAAATATCCAATCAAGCACAAGCTTGATAATATCTGTGGAAGAGGATACTGGTTTGAGCAGCTCAGTCCAGAGCAGCAAATCTTTAGCTCTGCAGAGTTTGCGATCTGTTTTTGATGAGGATAATTCAGTGAGGAGGCGGCAGGTGAGGTTTCAGATACCATCAAGTCCTGGAATGAGTGATGTAGTTAGGGAAGAACTAATGGATTTGATACAGGCAAAGGAAGCTGGAGTTGCTTACATAATGGGGCATTCATATGTGAAGGCGAGGAAAACATCCTCATTTTTGAAAAGATTTGTGATTGATATCCTGTATTCATTTCTTAGGAAAAATTGCCGGGGCCCTGCCGTGGCGCTAAACATTCCTCACATCAGTCTCATTGAAGTGGGCATGATATACTATGTCTAGTTGGGGAGAATTGAAAAAGAAAGAAGAATGGTCTATCTTCTAGTTGGTGGATGGTGGTCAATTTTGAGAGGGTGAATATGGAGGCATCTTCTGTACGTCCTTTACATATCCCATTGGAATGGGGGGAAATGTCGAAGGTATATATGTTATGTAGGTTCTTATGTTGCAGGTAATTTATGAATCTCCTGTTTTTGTTTTTGTTTTTTTTTTTTATTTAGTTGTACATATAACCTTGTGATTATTATTATTATTATTATTATTATTATTATTATTATTATCATCATCATCATCACAGAATGACTATTTTTTAGGTAGAATTCAAATGGTTGAATTGTGGGCTTGGTTACATATGAATATGATCCTGCTTCTCTTAAAGTGGAGAAAAAGCACTAACCCGTAAAAAAAAAAAAGGTTTGCAAACAAAGAAACATGCCCCATTGCACTGAGATAGCCAGCCGGCAAGAACACAGAAAAATTCTTGATATCTGCACTGTGGATTGTAATAGCAATTGACTTAGTTCCCTGCAAAGCAAGAAAATGCTGTACATAAGCATGAATTATTGAAAACAAAAAGGAAATCCTGCATCATATACGCATAAACCCAAAAAAGAAAAAAAAAAAGAGGTGCTAACCGATCATTATGATTTTATTACCAATAAAAGCATATTGTATGCATTACAAAGCACAGTGGCTGCTGCATCCTTGTGAGTGCTTCCTTCTTTCAGGGTCTTTGATTGTGTAGGCCTGCAGATAACTCTGCAATTCAAAGATTTTCAACAGATGAAAGAATGTAGTGGCATCTAAATTGGAGCGTGATTCCTCTATTTACTAAATAGAGTTCGGTTCACAGAAAATCATGCCCGACAGATGCTGCTTGCAAAGATGGAGATAATGGTGGCGGCTTTACTGGGAGACCATTCAAAAGCTGGTGGATCTTCCTTCATCGCCGATTCAAAGGGAAATTAAGCAAGCTTGCAGTGGTGTCTGAAAGTAGTAGTGAGCATGTATCCCTGTAGAATCTGTTATTTGATGCGTGGTGGCGGGGTAATATTTCTTTCGTTTTCTCACAAACTTTCGTTCTACTCTAACGGTAGTCTAAAGGAGATCTTCCCGCGCGCCAAAGTTATCAACGACAAGGAAATCGGTCATCCGTTATCTACTTAACGTCGAAATTGTCTATTCTATTCTATTATTCCCTCAACGTGTTTCGTTTAGTATTAGGATTAAACAGATGCGTAGACCACGTTAGATGGAGTTTGGTAGTGCTAGGCATTTCTTATTGTATCGTAGAGAGAATAGCTTCACCTATGCAACGACCATTACCTTCCTCTTTCAACTGTCGCAAGCCTTGCTCCTTTGGGAAAAAAATGGCACTTTCCTTGCTAGAAATAACGAAAGTCAACCAATAAGCACTCGTTGGCTTACCAACTCAAAGCCATTTTCCTTAAAATCATTTCTCTACACACAGAGCCCCATATATATATATATAGATTATAGGGATAATGTGATAGACAAATTATATCTGATCAAGCAGTAGAGAAAAAGAAAGCGGAAGTAATTAATGGAGATGAAGAAGTTGATTTCCAGCTATGGGATTACAGTGCTGGTGGTGGTGTTGGCCATGGTGAAGCTGCGGGTATCAATGGCTCAAAGCAGCTCTTGCTTGAACCAGCTTGCTCCTTGCTTGAGATATCTTAACGGAAGCCGAGACGTGCCGGATAGTTGCTGTGATCCTCTGAAATCGGTGATCAAGTCCAATCCAGAATGCTTGTGCAATATGACCAGCAACAAAGGCAGCAGAAGAGCTGAGCAAGCCGGCATCAATATCACAGAAGCCCAGCAATTGCCTGGAAAATGTGGACAACATGTTAACCCACTAGTCTGCGTAACAGGTATACAAACAAATTAACATGACAAAATTTTATTAACCATTATACGAATGTAGTTTGTGAGTGTGTGTGTGTGATATGGGTTGTTATGGTATTGAACATACAGGTTCCCCAAATTCCAAAAATTCAGTCGATCAAGACTCTTCTGCTGGTACTGCCTTGCTGTCTCAGAATTCACAGAGGTTGATGGTGGCTTTGGTTTTATCCATGGCTGTGATTCATATTTTATGGGTATCAAATATTGAATAATAAGCTGCGTTGGCAATTGAACCATGCAAATGTTTATAAACGTTTAGATTCAATTGCTATCAAACTCTCCTTTTCCTTTGAATTTTAGTTGACTGGTATTTTGTTGTAACAAATTATAATATTTTAAAATTTAAGATTTTAAATAATTTTTTAAAGTATAATTTATATTAATTTAATATTAAATTTTAAAAAATAAATTATAATTAAAAAATAACAATAATTAAAGTTAAAAAAATAAATTTTAAATTTTAATTAATTATTTGTGTGGACTATCATTTTCCAAGATGAAATCTATCATTTATCTGCCAATAATCCCAGAGTATGAGTAATTTGTGTACAATGTTCATGGTAAAATTTTGGGAAACGCCCAATCAACTTACCAATGACAAAACTAGCAAGTGTTTGTTGAATAATTCAAAATTATATCCATTATTTCAAAGGCAGATAGAGAGTTTAAATGATAAATTTCAACAATTTGTTTGCTTAATTCTACAAGATTACTACTGTCCTTTCTTCAATGGAAGGAGATTGAAGATTCGATGACAAAACTGAAGAAAATATCTTGGTTCATTTTCAGACACAAACTTATCTTCCACGCGCTTTATCCCTAAACTCCGCTAAAACGAACGTGTCAGAAATACCTGCCTAAAACCCCGCCGAAAACCTCCATTTGTTAATTATCCACTACTTACCCTCCTTCTGTGCTCAACCACCACAGACTCTTCACTTTGCAAATGTTCCAATGGCATCTTTCTTGTCAAACCCACTTGTCTTAAAACTCACTTCGACTTCTCCTGGGCTTTGGAGCTTGAGTTCACTCTTCACTGTCCGAGGAGGAAAGAGAGAGAAACAATCTTTCCAGTTCAAAGCTGTGTACACTCCTGGCCTGTCACTCACCTCACCCACTAATAAGAAACCGTCCCTCCGAAAGGAAAAGTATGAAACCGAGCCAGACGACATTTCCATTCTCAACGAGAGAATTCGAAGGGACTATGGCAAGAGAGAGGCTACGAGACCTGTCATGGATTCAGAAGAGGCTGACAAGTATATTCAGTTGGTAAAAGAACAGCAACAGAAAGGACTGCAGAAGTTGAAAGGGAAAAATGCTGATGGTGGTGAGTGTGGTGCTGATGGGGCTGCTGCGTTTAACTATAAGGTTGATCCGTACAGTTTGAGGTCGGGGGATTATGTTGTGCATAAGAAAGTTGGTATCGGGAGATTTGTTGGGATTAAGTTTGATGTGCCCAAAAATTCTACGGAGCCCATTGAGTATGTGTTTATTGAGTATGCCGATGGGATGGCTAAACTTCCTGTTAAGCAGGCCTCGCGTATGCTCTATCGATATAATCTGTAAGGTTTCTCTTTTCTTTTCTTTTCTATACCCACTTTTTCTTTGAACTGATTGTACATTTTCTTTTTGTGCTGTACTGCTTATAGAAAATGCTGCAGTGGAAGATTAATGTGTTAATATTTGTTCATTTTATGGTCTTAAATGCTGTGTTTTTTGCATTTCAGTCAGCGAATTCAGTAATTGTTTATCGTGCCTGCATATTTGTATTGAATTATATCTTCTTCTTTGTGGTTGATTGGAACTAAAATTCTGTTTTTTTTTTTCTTTTTTTTTTTTTTTTAAATCTAGTTAATTGAATGCTTAAACTTGTTGCGCATTCCAAAATGCAACTGTGTTTTTCTCATTCACATGGTTATGCAGAAAGAGGGGCGTGAAATTATATGGAAAATGGATAATTTATAAAGAAGTTATTTAGTGGACCACTGAAAATTTGCTTTATTCTTGCCTAATTGACTTGGAAAGAGTGTAACTTCATTTACAGTGAGAACTCAGATCGAGAATCCTATGGTGAAAATGGGGTTTACAATAAACTATTATGAGAACTTTGAAAACTGATTCCAAACCTTTTTCAATGCTCTACTCCCATGTATATGTATTTAGGCAATTATTTAGCCGTGGTTCAATCATGCCTTCTTTTGTTATGATTCCAGACCAAATGAGACAAAAAGGCCTCGAACATTGAGTAAATTGAACGATACTAGTTTGTGGGAGAGGAGAAAGACGAAAGGAAAGGTTGCAATTCAAAAAATGGTTGTGGACTTAATGGAGCTGTATTTACATAGGCTCAAACAGAAAAGACCTCCCTATCCTAAGAATCCTGCCATGGCTGAATTTGCAGCTCAATTCCCTTACAAGCCCACACCAGATCAAAAACAGGTATGCAATATAGCGTTCATTCTGTTAATTAGCTAAAATCTGTTACTGATGTCAAATCAATTTTCCTTTCCATGCTTGTATGTTTATTATTATTTTTCTTTGGCTTTTATTTGAGTGCACAAAGCATGTCTTAGGTAATGGCCAGTGAGACGGGTGTTTTAATTTCACTATATTGGGGTTATCTTCATTTTCTTGTTGTGGGGAGATAGAACAGTGTGGCGTTAGCCTTTGCTTTAGGGATTTAAATAAGTTCTAAATCTTGTTCTCCAGTGGTCACACAAAACCTGCTTTTAGGCTTTTATGATCTTGAAAGAATTGGTGAAAGTTTTTCGCCTCTTTACAGGCTTTTATTGATGTTGAGAGGGATTTGACAGAGAGGCAAACTCCAATGGACCGCTTAATTTGTGGAGATGTGGGATTTGGTAAAACAGAGGTTGCGCTACGTGCCATCTTTTGTGTAGTTTCTGCAGGGAAGCAAGCTATGGTTCTTGCACCAACTATTGTTTTAGCCAAACAGCATTTTGATGTTGTTTCAGATCGGTTTTCCAAGTATCCTAATATCAAGGTTGGACTACTGAGTCGGTTTCAGGTATGGGAATATCCTTTGGATTATCCTCTTCTTTCTCTAAATCAAACAGATTATTTGACACCTTTGCCAGTCCAGTGCATTTTGGGAGTTCCTCCATTTATTCTGTGAATCTAACAACCTTGGCACAAAATTACAGACAAAAGCAGAGAAAGAGGAGTATTTAGACATGATAAAACATGGCCATCTGAACATCATTGTGGGAACTCATTCACTTCTTGGAAGTCGTGTTTTATATAACAATCTAGGCCTTCTTGTGGTCGATGAGGAACAGGTTTGTCTCCAAGTTCTTTTGCTGTTATCTGCTAATAATCCTTTTCTTCTTGACCTGCATTTAATTTTTTTTTTTTTTGATTTTATGTCTTTTACCATTTCTTATTGGCACAGTTTCCTGACTTCTCTGCGATATTCTTGTACTAATAGCTTTTAACTATCATGCCTGCTCACGTGCAATGTTTCCTTGTGTCACAGCGGTTTGGCGTCAAACAGAAGGAGAAGATTGCTTCGTTTAAAACTGCAGTTGATGTTCTTACGCTATCTGCAACACCTATACCACGAACTCTTTATTTAGCATTGACTGGTTTTCGTGATGCTAGGTAATATTTGTGTTGGCAGCGCAAGTTTTTTGGATCACAAAATTTTCAATGAGCTTAGCCACACTATGTTTCAAAAGTAAAATTCAGTTGTTTAAAGGGGAGAATAATTATTTTAAGTAAAAAAATTTAAAACATTCCTTACAATGAGTTTGGAGCTTTCTGTTGTAAATTGCAATATCAGTAAATATGGATATTTGGGTCCTATTATCTGTAAAAAACAGTTACTTTTTAGGATATTTGAAGTAATCGATTTCAGTCCATCAAATTTTATCATTGCTCTTCAGTTCATATCACTGTCTTTGATTAGGTATGAAATTTGGCATGATAGAAGTTGGTAGCTGATATCAAGTTCTAGGTTTTAAGTGAGCAAAGAGGGGTTGGATGCACAAGAAAAGGCAGATTGGCATATTTTAATTATTATATTTGCTTAGGGACCTTTTTGAGCAGCTTGTGTGTACAAACTGCATGATATGATTCGATTAATCATTGCCAACAAGGAAATGAGCTCTTAATGAGAATCTAAGGACCTCACTGTAAAAAAAGACAATCAGACTAATAACTTTCTGGACCTTTATTCTTATATTTTCATAATTTGTATTCCTTTTCTCTTATTAGCTTAATTTCAACTCCACCTCCAGAAAGGGTTCCTATAAAAACACATCTATCTGCCTTCAGTAAAGAGAAGGTAATATCAGCTATCAAGTATGAGCTGGACCGAGATGGCCAGGTTTTCTACGTTTTGCCTCGCATAAAAGGTGAAAACCTATGCTAAGTATATACTATATTAGATTTCTCATACATGAAATAGTTTGCACAGATTTTTCCTCTATCATATTGTCATTTGGTTTGTGGAATAACCTTTTGATCTTGAACCTGTTTTTTAATCAATGATTATACATATTGTCTTGTGTAGACTTAGAATCAGATGTGGATTGTCTGATCTGAATGAGATATTAAGATGGGGAAAAATAAAATTTACTACCAAATATAAAACTCTTTTCATTTGCCTGCTATTAGGAATTTGTTTTTCTTTTTCAAGGATTTCTCTGTGCATGCTTTATGTTTGGCTGTTTTGATACAAGTATCATCGCCATTTTTTGTGTTACAGGACTTGAAGATTCAATGGATTTTCTTCAACAGGCATTTCCGGATGTTTATATAGCTACTGCACATGGGCAGGTAATTCCACCTTCTGACATCAGACATCACCAATGTGCTATCTACTATAGTAAATTCCAGCAAGGCCCTAGGGTATAAATTTTATCATTCTCAAAATTACCAGCATACCGCTAGAAATTTGATGGAATGGTACATTGCATGTAGATATATAAAATGCCTATTTGAATGAATTTTATATCGTAATCTCCTTGTGCAGCTCGCTTATTCCTTGTTAAGAAGTTGACTTTTTTTTATTGCATTATTTATCTTCATTTAGTTTAAAATGTTTCGTGTGTCACCCATTTTACATCCTATATGCTTCTTCTTGCAGCAATACTCAAAGCAGCTTGAGGAAACTATGGAGAAATTTGCACAAGGTGCTATCAAGATACTTATATGTACAAATATTGTGGAAAGTGGGCTTGACATTCAAAATGCAAACACCATCATAGTTCAGGATGTTCAACAGTTTGGACTAGCACAGTTGTATCAGGTCCTCCTCTTTGCACTTTACGCGTATCTCATGTTTATTCCTGAAACTCATACGCTGCAGTTTGGACGAACAACACTAGAAATCTTTGTTCTGGAAATGCACATGGAAGAGAGGCATTAGCTCTCTGTTTTCTAAAATGCTCATATGAAACCATAATATCTTGAGTCTGTTACTAAGGTTTAAATGTGTCTGCATTTAATGTGGTACCCTTTCTGTGTTTAACCGAAGCTGTTATCTGCAGTTACTTTGATTTATTTTAGAGAATATTAATTTTATTTTTCATATACTTATAATAAGTGATGATGGCTAATTGCAGCAGCACGATCACTTTCCCCCTGATGCTGCCACTTCTTTCCTCCTCTCCATCTATCTCACTCCTTTGATTTACACACATATTTTTATATCTGTACAGTTGAAGTTTGTGTGGGAACCAAAGATGCTTTCTTTTTCCATACCATTAAATATTTTTACGCAGCTTGCATTTAGATTGATTAGGTATGCCTTTAATGTACCATAGTGATAATAACACTTGAAACAGTCAACTTAAACAATCTTGGTTGTTCTTCATTTCTTTTGTCTTTGTTCATATTGATCTGATTTTTGATGGCTATAGTTGCGTGGAAGGGTGGGGCGGGCAGATAAGGAAGCTCATGCCTACTTATTTTACCCTGATAAGTCACTGCTTTCTGACCAAGCAGTGGTATGTATTGTACTGTTAACCTTCATCAGTACTAGTTAATATATATTTAGTTGATTCTCAAATCTGCTAAAACATGATATGCCATGTAACATTCATTATCATGGTTGTTCTCTAGGAAAGGCTTGCAGCTCTTGAAGAATGCCGTGAACTTGGCCAAGGTTTCCAACTTGCAGAGAGAGACATGGGCATAAGAGGCTTTGGAACCATCTTTGGTGAACAACAGACAGGGGATGTTGGAAATGTTGGCATTGATCTGTTCTTTGAAATGCTTTTTGAGAGCTTGTCCAAGGTATTTTCCAGTTCATGATCTATTTCTTCATCCTTTTCCAAGAAAGAAGCATCTCATTGGATTTGCAGTGTGGATTATTTGCCGATTTTTACTTTCCACTTGGATGCCTTTTTGTATTCTTTTTTCCCTGTTGTGCTTCTGTCATCTAAGTGACTAAGAAACATGGTGTACATAGTTTTCTTGCTTCCTTCTATGCCTCAACAGCTCAATAGTAAAATGGCTGAGGAAATAGCTACTCTCACAAAAACTTGTACATACATCTGTTTTTACAGATCACCATGTTAGTTGTGCCTTTGGTGTAATTATTTTCAGTTTTTATGCCTGTGCCTTTTGATTTTCACTGGTTGGTTCTCTCCTCTTTTGGTTTCCAGGTTGATGAACACTGTGTAATGTCAGTTCCGTACCAGACTGTCCAGGTAATATTCTATTCTATTCTGTGGACATTTTTCCACTGGTAGATGAAATATCATCTGATGCTAGCTATGTGTTAATTACATCTACTAAAATTCCTAAGTTGTAGAATAAAAGAGGAGGTTAAAAATTTTTCTTTGTTGCTTTTATTGGGATACTGTAAACCTGATTTTGTGATACTTTTATTGGATTGAAATATTTGCTTTTTTGTTTATTCTCGGGAAATAAAAGGCTTATTAAAAAATTTTTGAAATGGGAAAAATTTTGAGGATTTGTGAAATACAGTCAGAGTTCCGCTTGTCTTATGGCACTTCAAACATTATGAAGGATCAGTTAATTTGTTCCAAACATTCTTCCCACACAAGTAAATGGTCATGTTGCGCCATTTTTGTTACTTTAAGAAGTCACTATGGCATGACAGCTTTGTTTCAAGGAGGAATCTCCATTACAATGAGTTTACAATGTCAAATGTATAGGTGAATGGGTACAATCAACGGTTCAAAAGGGATTTTTTCTGAGCAAATATATGAATACCATGATCCATTGGGGCATTATTGGAAGTTCCAGTGTAGCATAAACATAGGTGTGATGTAATGAACTGTATTAATGATAAACTTATGTTATTTTGATGAATTAAATTAACTTGAATATAAGGTTAAAAAGCATATCCAAACTGTAAATTAATTTCTTAAACTTCTGTGTTGTTTCTTCTAATTTCAGATTGATATAAATGTAAACCCTCATCTACCTACCGAGTACATTAACCATTTGGAAAACCCCATGGAAATTGTTAATGAAGCTGAGAAAGCTGCTGAGAAGGATATCTGGAGCTTGATGCAATTTACAGAGAGTCTGCGTCGCCAATATGGAAGAGAGCCATACTCCATGGAAATTCTACTGAAGAAGCTCTATGCAAGGAGAATGGCAGCAGATCTTGGAATCTCTAAAATCTATGCTTCAGGAAAAGTGGTTGGCATGAAAACAAACATGAATAAGAAGGTTTTCAAGCTGATGACAGATTCCATGACCTCTGATATTCACAGAAACTCTCTGGCCTTTGATGGAGATCAAATAAAGGTAAGTGGATAAATTGTAGTCTTTGCTTCATTCTATTGCATAATAAGTTTCAGGAAAAAGAAACTGTGATATTCTACATTCTGAGTGTGGACCTGCAAGAACCATGCATTTGGCATGGCTCAACACAATACAACCATTAGCTCATTGACTTATTTCAGTTTGGTTTTCTTTGGTTTCTTTTTTTTCCCTTTGACATTCTGGCAATAAGTGCAGTAAATGGTCACTGCTGAAACCACTGTTGTGATTCTACCTATGCTCCTGGTTTCTGACTGTAGTCTTTATTTCCAATTTTGCCCATTTTTGTTCTGTTGAAGAAAGAGCCACCTTGCATATTTTGTGGTTATTTTGGCTATTGAATGGCTTCTTCGAATTTCCTTCTTGGAAACCATTTTGGCGTTGGTCTTCAACTTTCCATGTATAATAGGGTGATAGCATGAGGTCATATTTCTTTAAATTGGAGGGATATTGAAAGTCCTCCCTGGAATCTAGAACATCAAGCATTTTCCAATCTAATACTATATTTTGTTGTTGTTTCGTTTTTTTCCCCTTACCAGGCGGAACTTCTTCTGGAGTTACCAAGAGAGCAACTACTCAACTGGATCTTTCAATGTTTGGCTGAGCTCCATGCTTCACTTCCAGCTCTTATAAAATATTAGTTCTCTTTACAGGATAATTACGTTATTTCTGACTTTACCTGGTTTTCAATACTTGCCATGCTGCCTACATCAAGATTGCCTAGATGCATTATGTGGGTTCGTCTGAAGTGAAACCAAGAATCTGTCTTCGGCTCCAAAAGTTGTCAGATTTTTGCCCCTCTGATATTCAAAACCAGAGACATCATACCATAAATCACATAAAGTTGTTCCAAAGCAAACCAACACGACTCAATCAATACATATTTCAACAGCGGCAGGATCTGATAGACTACAGGCACATGTTAGAAGGTAAACTACACAGATTATTTCATTCTGTCCAAGCAACGATGGCTTCTGACTGGCTCCCCCTTTGTAGTATATGTATAGATGCAATGGTGGCTGCCCCATTTGTTTATCTTTCTGCTTCAAAGAGTATTACTTCACTCTGAGAAGACCTGCAGATTGGCTCTAACAAGTCTGATACCATTGTACT
>CP135531.1:12527114-12562582 GCA_032402905.1 Khaya senegalensis | reverse complement strand
GTTGGACCGTGACTCGTGGGCCGCTTGCGTCGCGTGTTACGTAAAACCACCTGCCAAATGCACCAACCTTATAATGGACGCGCACAGACGAGTACATGTGCGTCACCCAGTAGCCGCAAAAATTGACGTGCGCGTGGAGCCAAAAGCACCTTAACTTACTTTGAAACACAAAAGTCATTTCGGCTCGGCAGTAGACATTATGTTTCCTTTTTGGACCGAATTGCCGGAATACAACCAGTTAGATTTGGGTTGATTCAAACATAAAATTCGCAAAGGCAGATGAAAGTGCAACACTATAAGTGGTAACTCCCTTTAACGTTCAAGCTCCAACATCGACACGCGTGCATTTATAGAACCTTCCATGCTTTAATCTGTCCCACGCTTTCATGTTCTTAATTATTTTGCCCTCACATACCTTCCTTCCAATGGAATTAAATTACTTTTCATTCTTTTCTTAAATGCATTACAAATATCCAAATAAAATAATACGATATATTGCAGTCAAATCCACGTACACAACTATCAATTAATAATATACATGGACAAGAAGTGTAGTAGTTGGAGTCAAAGAGAAATATTTCGTAAAGGTTATTCAAACATGATTGAGATATTTTTTTAAAAATTTATATGGTTGATATAAATATGCATAAATTTATTCAAGGCCAATGTGTGTCTCGTGTACGGTATTCGATCCAAGTCGCAGAGTCAGTTGTAGACTTTGCATCTGTACATTTAATTACATTCAAATCTATTAAGCTGAAATATTCAACTCAACTGCGTATCATTGATGTCACTGCTTAGAAGAAGTCTTCAAAACATGACAACAAATTTATGATTCAAAGAGATGAACCCGAAATCCCAAACCAGAAACAGGAGGAAACCTGCAATCCTGTTTCTTATATAGCTGGAATGGTATCATTTAGAATTATACTATTTAACAACATTGTGAAAAGTATAAGAATCAATTGCCATGTATTGGTGTCATCTGTTATTAAACGAATACACAAAAGAAATTTATATAGTATTCAGGATAATTTGTCCAAAAGGGTTAAACATATTCCTGTCGTAGTTATCAGGAACCCTAGTTCAAGTTATTCCTTTTGGTTACTATCATCACGAGAATGCCTCTCCTGCTCAAGGCTATCAGAAGCTGAAGAAAAGCTCCCCGTCTGAGAAGATGAAAACCTGAACAGTTCATCTTCCAGTGGATTTTGATTTTGAGACACTGCTGATGAGGACATACTCGGCTGTGAAAATAGTATCGATGAAGACTGTGAATGGAATGGCTGATCTTGAATGCAATTGTAGAGGTTCGAGGCAGCATATTGATGACTAGTAATATCATCAGAAAGCAGTTGTGCATACTGGGAAATATTAGGGAACAGTTGATCATACGACAAAGGAGGAGGATTGATAGGCTGAGAAAGAGGATAAGATAATGTCTGCGGTGCAGGAGGAATATTAGAAATACGAGAATATTCAGGAACTGTGCCCGAGTTACTGGCCGAAGTGACAAAGTGGCCAAAATCCGCTGATTCCCGAAGGACCGGAACGCGTTCAGGAAAATTGAGCTTAGCTTTGCTGCCTTTGAATTTAAGAGCTGCTGCATCGTAAGCAGCGGCTGCAGCTTCTGCTGTTTCGAAAGTTCCAAGCCAGACTCTAGCTGCCTTCTTCGGGTCTCGGATTTCGGCCGCCCACTTGCCCCATGGTCTTTGTCTCACACCTCTGTAGTGTCTTCTTCTTATGTTTCCTTCAAGATCAAATGATCAGTTTATGTTTTCATTCAACACATTTAGTCAAATATTGGCTACAAAAAGCAAAATGAGATTGAAGTACACATTGGAAATTAAAGATTTATCACAGTGGTAGAATTTATTATTCGATCATTGCACGTTTTTGTTTAGGGAGACAGAAATAGAAAGAGAAAGAGAGGAAGTTGTTCTCGACCAATTCTTGAACCATGTCTTAGTTTAGACGTGCATATTTCTCTAATATAATCTAGACTAGAGGACATATATATATGCTCACACCTCCAAAAATCTACAGAAGCATGTGCAAAGACCGCCCACATGTGATGCATACACGAGTAATTAGTTTGTTGTTGTTCAAAACTTAACCAAAGAGCGTCGAAAAAGGAAAAGACAATAGAAGATCCCAAAACTAGTTAACGAAAGCAACTATAGGTCATAATCATAGATATACGATCATGCTTCAGCAGTTTAATTACCTTGATCCTGCGTAGGTTGATCAGATGTGTCCTGTCCTCCATCGCCGCGAGGCTTCCGGTGACCACCTCTAGTGGCGGCAGAACTGTTGTTGTGTTGATCTTGTTGATCATCAGTCGACGCAGAGAAGCTAATTTCATCTTCCTTTTCCTCCTCCGATACATCAAAAGGGAGAGGTCTCTTGCCATGTCTTCGATCCACCTTGTTAATCTCTAAGCAGGTAGCTAGCTACTTGCCTTTCCCCCTTTTTTCTGTTTTGGTGAGCCAGCCAGCTAGTTCATCGCACGATGGTCCCTCGATTGAAATTAATATATATCGTACGTTAGATAATAATAAATTTCCAGCTTTATTCTATAAGCAAATTAATCAAAAAGCAGATCTGGGTTGTGATCTTGTTCGTGATAAAGAGCAACAAGACCAAGAAAGAGATAAAAAAAGAGAGATATGGCAATCTTACAGAGAAGAAAAGAAAGATAAGTTTGGAAGCAGGCAGAGAAGAGAAAATGAGATTGCTTGTAGGGTTTTCATTGCTGCATGTTAAAGTCAGGTTATATTTGTCACTTGCAACAGCTGAAGAGATAAAAAGATGATACAATATTATTGTTTTATTACAATTGCAACATTTGGGCCCACAAATTGTCATATTCAATTAAATAAAAATAAAATGTGTTTATTTAAATACTTAATTCTTGATGGTATTATTTAGTATAAATAAAACTATTAATGTCTTCACTTAAATATTAATAAAAACTAGGGACTTAGATGTTATTATTCCTCTTATTGTACTACTCGGGGAGAAAGCGATGTTTTTCTGGTTGGAGTTGCATTATATGGAGAATATGCTGGCACTTGTGGACCTTACACGTGTCGGTTACTCATCAAAATAAGGGGCATATCTGTCAATTGGCCATAAAATCAAGCACGTGAATTGCATTTTGAAGTTGCCATTCGTTGTTTAGTTGCACTTTCAATTCTCCATTGAACCCATGCTTGCTTGCAAGCATAGTTCATTACCGTGCTTGTGTGGGGCTTAAAAATCAATTCCTTCAACGTGTTCAAAATTTAAATTCATCTGAAAATTATTGATGCGTTGAGTCAACATCCCATGCAGAGCTGCTTTCATAAGGTTATAAAAGAGGTCCAAAAAGCTACAGTCGGTCTCAACAGGCATTGGTTGTTATGGCCCAATTGACATAAAGGAGGGCCAGAAACGACATCACTTGTTCTGTAAGCCCACGGTGCAGAATATTCGAGCGGAAATTGCAGCTTTGAGTTGGAAGTCTAGTTCCGTGCTCCCCTTCTTGAAGCCACGCAGAGGAAGTGATAAGACGCCAAAGAATCGATGGAACAATCAAAGAATGAAGAAGCAACAACGCCCAAAGTGGAGTTCGACCCATCAGAAATAGAGTACGTAAGCTACGGCGGCGAGCATCACCTACCGTTGATCATGAATCTCGTCGATCAAGAACTCAGTGAACCCTATTCCATCTTCACTTACCGTTACTTCGTCTATCTCTGGCCCCATCTCTCGTTCTTGGTACCATTTTTTTTAACTTTTTAGTTTCTTGTTTATTTTGTTTAAATTTAATTTCTTTACTGTTTATATGAATCTGTTCGCCAATTTAAGTAATGGGTTGATTTCTATTTCTTTTGTTATAGGCTTTTCACAAGGGTAAGTGTGTGGGCACAGTTGTGTGTAAGATGGGAGAGCATAGAACTACGTTTAGAGGTTATATTGCAATGCTGGTTGTTATTAAACCTTATCGTGGACGAGGCATAGGTAATGTTTTTTCTTTTTGCTCCCCAAATATGATGTTGTTTTTCTATTTTTCAGACTTTGTTTGTACTGTTTGGGGCATTGACATTGTAAGTTTAAATGAATGAACATTAATTTCACATTGTAGCCTTACATATAATTAAGGTCATAGATATACGTGTTACACTTTCTTGTTCTTCGATATTGATTGTTAGTTTTGATGTTGTTACTGGCTATTTCGCTGTGGAATTGAAAATTGGTGTTTGTAATGGCCTATGCAGTAATGGTTTACAAAATGGTTTTTGAAAAACATTTTGAAAGGTGTGAATGAGTAATTAAATCTGTATCATACATACTTTTCCAAATCTAAATTGGTTTTGAAGAATTACGTTTCGTTTGTGTTAGAAACTGTTTTCAATATATAGCAGTTGATGGAGTCTACAATTGTTTTTGGCTGTGCAGAATGAAACACTGTTTTGTGAAATGCTACTAATCGCGCTCATATTTTTAAAGGAAGATGACCTGGTTTCATGTTCTCAAATGCGGCTTAATTTAAATTTAAGGTGTACTTGATCATGTGTATGCATTGCGCAAGTTTGTGGTTAATATAGACTAGTGTTGAAAATTGTTTTTTTCCTTGAAATGCAGCAACTGAACTTGTTACTAGATCAATTAAGGTGATGATGGAATCAGGCTGTGAAGAGGTTTGTCAGCTTTGTGAATTTATTCCTTCCATTGTGTTTTTTGTCAATCACATTTTATTGCAACAGATTAAGTTAGAGTTATGGAGTCTGTTAATAGAGAGTGAATACGGGAAAAGGAGAGACCAAGGTTCTGTTTCAAGCAATCCATAAAGTATTTTGTATTATACATTATTTGCACTGTTATTTTTGAAAACTGATTGGAGGATCAGGGAAGCATAAAAGTCCAAATGTCTGAATAATGGAGTGTATGTCAAAGGATGTAGCTTTTCCATTTCCATCTTGTTTTTGGTAAGAAATGCCTACTTGAATTTGGTTTGCATTTATATAGAACAAAAAAAAAAAAATTCATTCTCTTTTATGCATTCTGTTAGACATAAACAAATTGTTCACTTGGAATTGTCTGTTGTCCTTGCTCATATCTCATCTATGTTTGGGGATAACTATTGTACTGCACAGTTTACATGTTCACAGCTTATGTTTTTCATTAGTCAGTAATCATCATGGTTTCACATTTGTTGACTGAGAGTTATCTGGCTAAATAGGTTTGCACCTCTTCTTAATTTGAGTTGAGATTGTAGTTTACTAGAAGTTGTGGGAGAGTGGAGTACATGGAGAAAAGTTCCCAAATGTTACCCTTTGGAACTGAAAGAATTTATTCCAATAAATTGTGTAGAAAGGAGAACTTAATTGTGGATTGAAAAATGTAAGGGTGAATTTTATTGACCACTCCTGAGGTACGGTCTAATTATAAGCGGGCAGTGGTTGGCTCCTTATATTGTAAATGACCTCCCAGACTAGGAAGGTTTTTGCATAATTTTAGAGGTGGAATCCAATGAATTTTGGTAATTCAGGGAGGTCTTTGATGAATTTTAAACCATTCGAGTTCATACCTGGATTAGTTACGAAAATGCTCTTTGCTTTTTGTATAATTTACCTATATGTCTCACAGAAATGTCCTTCAGATTTGACAGGTATTTCAGTTTGGATTATAAATACAAAATAAGATAAAAAAACGAAGAAAATGAACTGAAATCGGATCAAGAATTACTCAAACTTAAGGAGTTCAAAATACACCGATGGAATTCTCATTGCAATATTCCATATAGTTCACAGGCCTACCGACAGATGTATGAGTTGATCTGTTGAACGCATACTCGTGTGATTCAGTGATGATATATAAATTATCATTTCATTTTACCTTTGCTCTAACAGATCCAACCACATGCTTTTTGTATGTAATATTCTTTTTTTCCAACTGGACTGTGTTTTTACTTTTCATTCGTGTTGTGATGTTACAATGGGTTGGTTGAGTTGTTTAGCTTTCACGATCTTGAGTAACATTTTCTGAAGGTAACCTTGGAAGCGGAAGTCACAAATAAAGGAGCTCTTGCACTGTATGGTCGTCTCGGGTTTATCAGGGCAAAACGCCTCTTCCGGTACTATTTAAACGGTGTTGATGCTTTCCGTCTGAAGCTGTTGCTCCCCTGCCCAGAGATACATACAGCTCTGTCCATGATCGCAGACAGAGATGCGAGTCAAATGCATCATGATCACTCAGCACCTGAAGAATATCCAGAATCCCATCAAAGCTGATATATCTAGATTTCCCCCTTTGCTGCATTTGATCGCGGCATATTCAATTCATTATTACATCACCGAGGAGTTAATTGTAACACGAACCCGAGTTCCTCCAGTTGAGAGATGTGTATAATCTGCCTGCAAATAGAACCTCTAAAAGCAAATTTTCTTTCTTTGGCTGAGTAATCATTGGGCTCTTATTTTGCAGCTACCTTTCAGCAGAGTTTAGGCGTTCTTTTAACAGAATGACAGTGAAATTTTAAGCTAAATTTCCGAGTAAGTGCTTAATTTTCTCAGCTTGGTTGCAGGATATGTCAAGAAATAGTTACATGTGCGATTGCATCATTCATGAAATTCCTCATTTTCCCTATGGACTTTAAGGTAAAATACTCGGTATTAGAGGGGCAGAAATAGTTTTATTGACGTGACGACATCTTTAATTATGAGGAATAAAAAATCTTTCCTCTAATTATTTGTGATGTAATGTTCAATTATGTCTGGTACAACGTTCAATTTGACGTCGACGTCACACTATTTTTAGATATTAATATTAATTAAAATAATTAAATGTAGAAAAATTAAGATTGTAAAAATGAAATTTTAATTGCAATAATAATTAATTACGATTCTCTTTTAAAAAAATAAAATAAAAAAAAATCACCTGGCTCACTCGCTCTCAAGTACCGAGCTGGGTTCAGACGGGAGTGTTTTGGAGGGAGACCAAAAGATGTGAGAGCGGGCAAACTCCACATACGGACAGCGGGACAGCAATAGAGAAGCGCGAGAATAACGCGACTTGAATCCACGCGCGCGCTCTCCGATTCCTGCTAGTAATAATTTCATTTTTGGAATCTTCTTCGTCTTGCTGTTCATCAAAACCCTATTTAAATCTCGCGTACTTCCGCCGAGTTCAGATTATTCGGAAAAGAAATGGTGGTTCAAGCAGAGAGGAGAGTGAGCGCGAGGATTCAGGAGAAGCAAAAAGAGGAGAAGTTGCGATTGGTGAAACGAAGAGTTGAGCTTCTTGGCGGTAATGCAGGTGAAGTTGTTGATGACGATGATGATGACGGAAAGAGTAGCAATGCCGGAAGTAAAAGAGGAAGGAAGGTGGAAACTGTCGAAGACGCAAAGGTGGAAGAAAAAGTTTTAGCTGAAACGACGACGTCTGGGGCTGAGTTGGCGAATGGTGGTGTTGCAAATAATGTGGTTGAGAAGAGTGATCATGCTAAAGTAAAGGACACTCTGAGGCTGTTTAACAAGTATTATCTCCATGAAGTCCAGGTATGGTTGTATTATGAGGAAATATGTATCTAATTGTCTTGTTCGGATGTATAACTTTTTTTTTTGGGATTCTCTATTATAGAGCTGAGATTTCAAGTTTCGTATTAGACTAGTAAGCGGCTCAGTGGGGCAAATTCATGTTTTCTTTTCTTTTGTGATTTTATTTCATTATCAGCCTACCCTGTCAACTTCAGTTCTTTTATGGTATTCACTACTATACATGCAAGATTTCAAGTCTTTTAGTGAATCACTGTGATACATCCAAGATTTTAAGTTTTTGTTAAAGTTTTAAAGTTATTCAACTTTTGTTGTAAAATTTTAAGCCAGGATTTCAGCTTTTGTGCTAGAGTTTTTCAGTTTTTTTGTATAATGAGAATTTAAGTTCTGTGTTGTTGATTAAAATGCTATGATTGTTACTTGTGATGTAACATGATTAAGCCCTTTTAGTGTCATTTAAATATACTTTGGATTTAGAAAGGGCCATGAACATCCTCATCCTTTGGTGGTTCTACCATTTTATTGGATGATTTAACTTCTGTTTTGGAATTTTCAAATTATTTGTTGGATCAGAGTTTTAAGTAAGGATTTCAACTTTAGACTTGGAATTTTCAAGTTTTGTATTAGTAGTTATAAGGTCACATGCATGTATATTAGCCAATCCCTTTTAATTTTTTAATTACTTAATTTTTTTATTAATATATTTTTTTTATTACAGTATAGCCTAAATAAATCTTTGTGCAGTTCATAAATTTGGTCAAATCATTTTTACGTTTCAAGTAAGGTTTTTTTGATGATCTGAAAGGCCAATGTCTTTCTAAATTTGTCAATAAGCACATTCAAATTTAGGGGAGGTCTTGATGAACTTTAAAAGATTTGTTATACATTGATGCAATTTGAGGTTTCTAATGACTTCTGAACCCACTCTAGTTGTCATCTATTGGAATTAAAGATAGAGAGGTCCACAGATGTATCATTTAATTATTATTGTCGCTGTTATTATTAATTTTGTACAGTTCCAATATGAATGCTTTTTGTTTGTGGTGTATAGGAAGAAGAGCACAGGTGTAGGAAAGTGGAAGTTGATCGGAAAGCATCAAAAAAGTCAAAATCTAAGGTTAGCATTTACTTCAACCTTTTCATTTGGTGGGGATGTTAGTCTCGCTTTTCTTTTTTCTAGTGATTTTTTTTTTTTGGTTGGGGGGGTGGTGGGAAGGGGTTTAATATAGAAGGAAATATCAAAATGAAGAATTACATGGAAGTGAATCAATAGTGAAGCCTTCATAATAAAGGACAATTGCAATATGGAAAACAAACTCACTGGTCATGGTAAAATAAATTTTCAAGTAGGACGAATGAAGAAGAACATAATCTTTCAAAAGTTTGTTGAATCTGAAATCTATGAAGATACCAAAACATAATTCTCTCCCATGAGTATTGATTTGGGTAGCACATGAATCTTAAAATATCCTTTTATTTCTTTCCTAAAATAATTTGAAAAATGATGCATTTCAAAAATGGAGATTTTTTTCCTTCCATGAGAGCGCTAAGACTCTCAATAAGCAAATACTTGGAAATTTGGAATGACAATTTCAACATAGTTGTCAAGAAGGGAGTATTCCATGATATTAGAGCTAATGGCTAGTGAAGAAAAAAATGGTTTATGCCTTAAATTTCATTTTTGCACATAACATGTAATTAGGGAAATTAACGTGTCCTTAGTCTTCTTTAAGAAGGTTGTTACTTTTATTGGTCTTTGCATGAACAATGGCCCAAGCTAATTTTACACTTCACTAAGTATTTTAGTCTTTCAAATCCTTGATAGAGTTTGAACCATTCATATGGGTATAGGACCTAAAGTTGCAAGATGCCAAATAGATTCATCTTTCAAAAGAAATCATTGTAACCATTTTTCTAAAGTTGAATCACCATTTGACCTAACAACCTAAGTTTAAAGGTTAGATCTTAAACAATAGTTTTTAAGCTATTTATCATTCCCTTTCACGTGTAAGCTTGTTTTCATTCAATGGACTTGTTGCGTATATCTCAATGACTTATTATTTAACTTTTTTTTGGTGTTTGGGAGTTGGGACGTTTGAACAAGAGACTGTGAAGTCATACCTACTTTCATACTATGTTAAATTACCACTCAATCTGAAAACTTAAGTTTGAAGGGAAGAGTAACAACGTAGGTGCGACAATTAAGTAAATATTGTCTGCTTTGAGCACACAGTTCATAATGGGTTTTGTTTTCGAATTTTGAAAGTCAAAACGTGTCTAACTACTTAGGAGAACCTAAAGCATATAGGCTAGCTCAAACTCACCCAGGCTTGTGTTCGCTACAAATTGGGATGTGGCCATCTCCTCTCCTTCTAACCTTGTGTTTTTGTGAGGGGCCCAGGTCATTAACTTAGCACAAAACCTCTACACATAAAGGTCGCTAGCTGGCTCTAATAACAGTTTGGTCCAAACAACTAAGTAAATATTGTTTACTTTTGGTTGTTCTTAGTTTTTGAAACCTAAAATGCATTTACTATACAAATATATTAATGAAGCTTTTACATATGCTATGGTTCTATATGCAAACCAGTACATAACCATGGTTTAGCATATAAAAATATCATGACCAAACACACAATTGAATGTTCTCATGGAGATTTTCTATAGTTGATGTGGCTACCATCACTATATCGTATAGATTATTACATGAATGATTGAATTTTTGTATTTGCATAACGTGTTTGCTGAATGGAGCATTTTAGTGAGTATTGGAAGATTTGAATTAGAACATGATGCCTTAATCTTATGAAATTTGAAATAGATGTCTTAGTTGTGGTGTTGTCTTTTAAAATATAATGACATGTTTATTGAAAGTTCACTTGCATAGAAATATCGAAAGCTGGATATAAATTTTTGATTTGTGGTCCAAATGCTTTTTGATATTCCATGGTAATGACAACATTTCTGCAGAAAGGGGTGCCTGAAGATGAAGCTAAAGGCAAGGCCAAGCGACCTGATCTAAAGGCAGTATCCAAGGCAAGTCAAGATTTGATGGAATGGCTCCTTTTAGAATCTTAGCTGTGTAAATCTCCAGCAGTAGCCTCACTGCTTTCAATCAAAAGTACCATTTTATCATTCTGGATTGGTAGTTTGTAATGTGTTGGGTCAAGCCAATTTTGTCCACTTGTTTTGATGAATTTATTTTTCTAAAATGGTTTAAGTTTATTTGCCAAATTCCCTTTGATGATACATATTAAACCTACATAGGTTTGCTTAAGTTTGGTTTTGAATTGCTACCTCAATTTGATTCTTAAGACCATTTTATTTGCATCCAGCGAAATTTTACTTAGCTTCAAACCTGCCATGTTACATGTATTTTTGCAGTTGTAAGGGCTTCAGGCTGCAAGTTAAAATGTTGTAAAATTAGATCCCTTAGTTAATTAAATACTGTTAACATCCCTAATTTCTTCTGTATTTAGTTTTTTTTTTGCCATCATTTTTAATTTGACATTACACAGGTGTGAAAATAGGATTTACAGATTGGGTTGGTGGTGGTTATGATGCCATCAACACTTCTATTTTTGTCTCTGTTGCTACATTTGTTGTAAAAAACATTTATAATTATGTTGAGTGTAAATGATGATAACTGAAGAATATTGTTTCTAGTTGCTGTATTCTTACATTTATATTTTGTCTACTATCCTTTAATAAGTTATAGTTTGTTGGCAGATGATGAAAAACAATGAGATACTCTTCCCCGAGAAAAGAATTGGTGATGTTCCAGGTTGGTTTCTTGCGCTTAAATGTTTGCTGATATAATGCTTGTTATATTGTTATTAAATATTAGTGACTACTATGCATGCTCACCTTGTGATTTTGACTCTTTTACAAGCTTATACTGGCTGTGGACTTGCTCTTGATGGCAGGAGTTAATGTTGGGCATCAGTTTTATTCACGGGCTGAAATGGTTGCTGTTGGTTTTCACAGTCACTGGCTGAATGGAATTGATTATATGGGGCAGTCCTACAAAGGGGTAACACATTTTTCTTTGTGAATTGGGATATCTGAAAAGGAATATAATTGGAAATTAATGCATATCTTTTTGATGTGTAGTTCTTTTCCACTTTAGACTGAAGTATTTCAAAACAAGGGTGCTATAAAGTGTCTTTTAACTATATCCCATATTATTGTATTTTCAGGTTATTGGATATACACTTTTACATTTATTTGGATTTTTGGAAGTATGCGTGATTCACTGTACAATATTATTTACTGCTGTAACATTTCAACTAGACTTATATTAGATGTTGATAACTTAAGGATGGGATGAAGGTCTTCTAAATATGAAAATTCCTTTGAAGTAGATGTGTGTGTTTATCAGTTGCTTTTTGAGAATAAGTCAGTTCCTTTTTCCTTTTTTGTGTTGCTCTAATACTCTGGTTTTTTTTTTTTATAAGATAGTTCCTTGGAGTGTTTATGTACTTCTTCCATTCAAATTTATTACTTTGTAGGTAATGAGGCTAGAATCAAGTTTAGGGAAGACAAGTGGACTCGGGAATATGCTTTCATTGATTTGTTTCCAAGAATTGATAAATTGCTAGTTACAGATGATATATTCACTAGAGATTTGGTGGTGACCCTCTTCATGCAGTGGAGTTGGAATCTTAAATTGCATAGGAATCTTAATGGGAGAGAAACTGTTTCTCATAAGTGGGTGATGTTTAATGGATCATTGAAGGGCATTTTGTTATATGTGATGAAGGAGTGCACCAGTTTGATAGATGATATTCCTCTCTTTGATCCCTTTAAAAGGATTTGAAGAGCAAGTTTCTAGTAAGCATACAATTATAGAAAGATGAACGTTGATGATATTGTTACTATTTAAATATTTTTGTTGGCATCTTACTTGTGACTTTAAGTGTTTAAGCTGATATGTCAAGTGGTAATTTAAATGACCACTTAAAAGAAGAATATGAAGATAATTTTAAGAATATGAAGATAATTTTATTCTTTCACTGATGCATCATATGCAAGAGAGATGTTGATAGCGTTGGCAAAAACCTTTTTGGCAAGACTTTATATGTGCATCTTTACTCAACCATCTTGAGGCTATTATTCTCAGTTTGGTGTGGCCTTACCATTCTTATTCTATCTTAATTGAAAGTCTTTGGCTTTAGGGGAAGAAGAGAGCAGTAGTCCAGTATAACTCGTGCAAGAGAAATGTTGTAGCATTATTCAAAAACCTTTTCTTGTCATTTGGATTAAGAGAAAGTAGAGGATTCTTTGAACTTTATAAAGGAGGAGATTCTTCAGCTTTCTGGGAAAAAATCTAATTTTAGGCTTCTCTGTGGCCCTTTAGTTACTTCAAAGTTTTGAGCTATTTCTTATTTCTTCATTCCCTATAATTTGTAAGTGGCAATCACCATTTTTTTTGTTTTAATTATTCTATCATTTGGGAATGTGTTCTGTACTGGGGGTTCTGTTTTGCGTTATTAGATACCAAGGCTAAAGTCATACCTGTTTGAGTTTTCCATAACTAGATAAATAGTCAAGCTAAATAATAGCATTCCTTTTTCCCAATTGTCACCCAATTCACTTTGTATATCTTTGATCCTTCAATAAAGTTTATTTCAGTTTGTATGGAAAGAAAAGTTTTTCCACATTGAAAAGTCAAATGTAAAAGATTGGTAACTATCTAAAGTTACCCTCCTCTTTAATCTTAAACTTTAGATGTTAATGCTTCAAATTAACACAAAGATTTTGAATTTGTAATACTCTTTTTGGTGAAGCTTGAATGCTTTAATGGTTTGGCGAGCTTTTTTGGTTCTTGTCCTTTGTCTTGGGCTTTCATATATTTTATATAGTTCTTTTGTGCCCATTTTGGATCTGTTGGGCAATTGCTCCCTTTTTATATGGACAATTCATCTCTTGTTTCTGTAAATCTTTTTATTATATAAAAACTTTTTCTCCTTTTTTCTTGGCAAAGTATATCATTATCCTTTGGCAAAAGTGAGTTTTGGATGTGACATAATGTTTTATATCCTTTGTTTTGGCAGAAAGGATAATGATATACTTTGCCTCATATCTTTTTCTGTTGGCACTACTTTAATCTTCTGTGTCATTTTGGACACACTCTTGATTGTTAATTAGTATCTTCTTGTTTAATCTCTTTCAGTTTTAGTATAATATACTCTCATATTTTCTATGCTATCAATATGGAAGTTTTGCTGGTGAAACTATACGAACAACTGGATGGAACCAAGGGTTTTATGCAGTTATATTTGTCCTTCTTGTTTTAGTTGATATTGTAAAATCGTGCCAAAAAAAATAAATTTATGCTGTCTTTAGAGCAAACTGCGTGAAAATATTTATTAAGATGCTAAGCCTATTTTTGCCCCTGAATTGCAGGAGTATGAAAATTATACATTCCCACTTGCAGTAGCCATAGTCTTGTCTGGCATGTATGAGGATGATTTAGATAATGCAGAGGATGTTGTGTATACTGGACAAGGAGGACATAATTTAACTGGTGATAAGCGTCAAATTCGAGATCAAGTGTTGGAACGTGGTAATTTGGCACTAAAGGTTTGTTTTCTAAATCTATTTTTTTTGGGATAAATTTTTCACATTCTTTCATCATTGATTGATGTTGATTCATCCTATTCATCAATAGGAACTAAAAGTATGTCATTTCATTTATTGCTAATATTTTGTGCCAAACTGATTCTTTGCTCTAGATTCCTTCCAATAATATGACAAGGTTGTTACATTTTTTGTTGCAAATTGTGTTAGGAATCATTTCAAGCATTAACCTGTTATATCTTTTTATGCTTTGTTATAATGTGGATCTCCTGTTTCCTTTTTTGGATGCAATAAGTTACTAGATTCAGTGGGGGTTCCTTGTAAGCTTTTTTTTTTGGGTTAGGAAGTAATATGATGCTTTTGTCATGGAAAACTACTATAGCATTTTTGGCTTAATTTTTTGGATGTAATAATATTTGCTTTTAAAGTCATAATGCTTTGCTGTTGTTATCCATTTCTTTGTAAAGGAAAAATATATTGATTTATCTTCTTGAGACTAGTTTCTTTATTGGGACTCCTTTCATTTTGCTTATTTGGACATTCTTATTAGGGAGTTGGTATTCAACATGCCTTGCTATTTTGAGTATGCTATTCAACATGTCTTTCTTTATTGAGAATGCTATGAGGTGTCTAACTGCAAATTATAGGATATTATTAGTGGCAGTGGAATGTTCACTTCATGTTGCATCCTATTTGTCCCATATTGGTTTCATTCAATCTTATCTAATCCAGGTGGAACTTGCAGAGTACACAATACTTGCTATAAAGTCCTTATGGAATATGATTGGTAACATGGTTGTACTGTGAGGTTTTGTGTTATGACATCCAAATTAAAATTAATGTTGCTTGCTTTTGGTTGCAGAACTGTGTGGATCAAAGTGTGCCTGTCAGAGTTATTCGTGGTCATGAATCTTCTAGTAGTTACACTGGCAAGGTGTACACATATGATGGCCTGTACAAGGTGTTTTATGGAAAGAAACATTAACTTTTTTTTTTGTTTTTTCATTTGTTTGTTATTGGAATTTGCATTTCTGCATTGTTTGGCATAGAATAATGAGATTTTGTTGAGGAATTGTTCAATACCAAGAATGTTGTAGAAAGAGATGCTAATAATCAAACTGTAATGTACTTTTTTCTTTTGAAATGGTCAAGTGATTTAAATTTTGAATTCAGAGATTGAAATTGCTCTCTCAACCTAATCATTTGCTTTTGACATCTGAATAACTGAAAATTTCTCATCTTTTTTTTTTTTTTCACAAGTTTGCTACCTTTCTTCTGCATTTATAAGGGAGTTGGTAACCAAGATGAAACATTGTTGAAATTATTAGTTTTAGCTAAATTGGCATTGCTTTCATTACTACCTTGCCAATTTGTTAGCTTAATCAGTGAAGCAGATAATCTTCGTCTTTGTCGGCATGCTAAAGTTTGTATAATATTTTTGGCTAGCATTAACTTCTGTCACTGAACTCTTCAGCATAAGCTTTTTGGGATTAGCAGTGTTTTGACATTGTGTTAGAGTTTGTCTAACCTAGAAATCTTTTGTTCAAATCCTAAAAGAGCTCCTAATTCTATTGATATATAGCAAGCTAGATTTGTGTTTGATTCAAAGACAAGCTTATGAAATTCGGCCTTCTCATTTCTCCATAGAAAATAGCTGCTTCGGCTCATTTTAATGCTTCTAATGTGATTTTGGTTGTCAGCCTGAATCTAACTGTGATTTTAATTTTTCCATTTTAATATGACCAATTATCACAATGCGAAGTTTTAATTATACTGCACATACATATGTTAGAAGTATTTAATGTAGTTCATTAAGCTTCTTTACTCTTTGCAGGTTGATCAGTACTGGGCAGAAAAGGGCATTTCTGGATTTACTGTTTTTAAGTACCGCCTGAGGCGGCTTGAAGGGCAGCCAATACTGACAACTAACCAGGCATGTATCTTTTCCTATATGTTTGTGGCAGCTATTTTTTTTTTTTTTTAACTTTTGGACGTTGTATTATGTCTACTTGGATTTGACATCTTATAAGTTGTATTATGTCTGCTTGGATTTGACATTTTATATTGTGGGTCTAAAATTGCTTTTGATACCTTTATATGATGACTTGCTTTGCTTGATGGACTAGTAACCATCTTGATATTGTTATTTAGATGTTTGCTCTCTGTAATGACAGGTTCGCTTCATTAATGGGCGTGTACCTCAGTCTCTATCAGAAATACGTGGGTATGAAAGAACGACTTCATTTAGAATAGTGTCCAGCGTTTTGCAAATTTGGAACATTATTAGATTCTATTGTTTTATTGGCAAAGGTTGGTGTGTGAGGACATTTCAGGGGGTCAAGAGAATTTTCCAATTCCAGCTACCAATTTGGTTGATGATCCACCTGTTGCACCCACAGGTAAGAAACTACTGTAATCAATTACACTGTTACTATTGTATCAAAGAATGCACTGAATTGAGAGAAACATTTGGCATCATTTGATTGATTTCTTATCTTTAGTCTCAACTTTTCAAGTGATGGTTCCACAATAAAGTATTAACATAAATTAATTGCACAAGCATCTCCACTTATATATGAAGGAGGTGGTGTTCAAATAAAAAATGTTGAAATTTATGTCACATACCTTTCTTAAGGTTTTTATGATAAAATTAGCTCATATTGTGTATGAGAAAAAGGTTGGTGTTTCAACATGTAACCATTTAGGTGTGCTCCTTTTGGCTCAAGTTCTCTGAATATGCATTTAAAATTTATAATTCTGTTATCAAATTTGGAATAGGTGTAATAGGAATTGAACTTGATGTAGAAGGTGAAATAGGAATATGGGTGTCAATTTTAATGTGTCACAATAAGAAGATGCTCACTGTCATTGTAGAGAGTTTGTTATTGGATAGAAATTGTTTGGTTTTTCGTCCCATTGAAGTGCTCAGAGTACTTTATTGGAGCCTATGAGTTTTGTCTTTTAGATTGCCCTCATAATTGTGCTGAGTAAGGTTCAAAGGCATTTCGATGTCTAACTAAGAATTTCGGTCCAAGAAGAAAACTACCACTGGTTTCTTGGGTTTTTGTGGGTATTTTTAGGGAAATCTTGATTGGTCATTTTAACAGAATTCCATGGACTGGTTGCCGATGGATCAGATCCGAACTTCTATACTTAAACAGAACTGTTGATTTAAATTATGTTTCTTTCTTCTCTCAGGGATGATCCAAGAAAGCTAACATTATTTGTTCAGCTGAAGTTATGCCTCAATCTACATTGAGGTCAAAGCATAATATTGGTCAATCTATGCAATTTCCATAGGTTCATCATTAAGTGTTCTGAGGATGTTTTTCCCTTGGCATTTGGAGAACATATGCGGTGGTCTTTTGTAGAAGGTTTATTTTAGCTCAGATATTGGTATTTTTAGCATTTTTAACATCAGAGAAAGCATTGGGTATTAAATTAAAAGATCATTTGTGAAAGTTTAAAAGAATTGTGAAAATATACAGTATTGTGATAATATGCAAAAAAAAAAATCAGTTTTTATGACTTTTCAGATATAATGCATCCAAAACTTTATTCTTAAAGCACCCAATTAGTTGTCTTTTTGTAGCATTCTTTACATCCTTTGTTTTGAAAATAACGTATTGTACCTGCATTAGAACTATATGCCACCAAAGTGTTTGGTCCAGAAGTGAGTGGCTTAGGAAGTGGAGGTGCAAAAAATGAGAGCATATATGACCATGAGAATTGAAAGAAGTATTTTTCTCAAGTTAGGAGCAGAAAGATGGTGAAATGAGCTCAACGTTTATCTATCAAAGCTTTGATGACTTGATTTCTGATTGAGCCTCAAGTTTAAGCTAGACTTTTCCATGTTTGGTAAGCTTGAGTCAAAACCTAAGCATAAGAGGAAATGGGTTCATATATTTTGTGTAGAACTGTATTGAGCCTGTCAATGAGCTTAGCATGAGCAGTTTGTTTTTCTTTAGATTTGCAATACACACAGCTAAATTTTTTTCACTTGATTAGAATAATATTTGTTCCTGTTGGTTTGTTTGTGAAGTGCCCACCTCCAAAGGGGGACTGTGAATCTTTTTTAATGTTTTCTTATTTTCCTGTTTAAATTTTAGCATTTAACATTTTATTTAATCATCCTTCAATCATTGAACATTATTTTTTGTTTTGCTATTAAATTTCAATAGCTATCATTGCTTTATTCTTGAACCTTTACTCTTTTCCTTTTTTTATCCCCTGGATTTGAAAGTTGCCATGAACATATTTTGGAATTCTATGGCCTAGCCTTTTCCATTTGGTGCTAAGTTATCAAGAATTGCAGGTTTCACATATTGCAATTCTATGCAAGCTGCACAGAATGTAAAGCTCCCTACTAATGCTGTTGGATGTGATTGCAAAGGAAATTGCATCAATTCTTGGGATTGTTCTTGTGCCAAGCGCAATGGTTCTGACTTTCCATATGTGCATCAAGATGGTGGCAGGTAAAATTTCCTATGCATGAAGGATTATAATTGATTTTATACATATGCCTTCTTATCTGGTACTACTTTTGTTGTGGTACCATCAGATTAATTGAGGCCAAGGATGTTGTATTTGAATGTGGTCCAAAATGCGGATGTGGGCCTGACTGCATCAACCGAACATCTCAGAGAGGGCTGAAGTATAGACTCGAGGTTGGCACTGTGACTAATGACCTACTGTTGCATTTTATCTTTCACGTAGAAATGCTTCCTTCATTACATGTTTAGATATAACCGACTTCTGGCAAATGCAACAGGTTTTCCGTACTCCAAAGAAAGGGTGGGCTGTTAGATCATGGGATTTTATACCCGCTGGGGCACCAGTCTGTGAATATATAGGATTACTCATGAGGACAGAAGATCTGGATAATGCCTGTGAGAAAGAGAACAATTTTATTTTTGACATTGATTGCTTGCAGACAATGAGGGGGATTGGTGGAAGAGAGGTACTGTTTCATTTTTATTTTATTATTTTAGGGATTTTCTATCACTTTCATCTTCAGGCAGTCAAGTAAATATCCTGCTTCTCTCTTAAAATATATTCAGTTAAGAATGATGACTACATGCCAAACTTTCTTCAAGGTGGCTGTGGACTTCATCTACTGGCTATGCAATATAATTATTCTTTTTTCTCGAAGCTAGTTTAATGGTTGCTGTAATATTTGATTATGGGTTACTTCAGCTGAGTGTGATTTTGTGGAAATGTTACATTTTCCTGCCCTTAGCTGGAACTTAATTCGTCATTTTGTCTAGAACTCATGTTACAGGACTTGGCAACCATGTTCAAGTAAATTGGTATGCATGGTTATCTCCCATTATGTAACAATTTTGCCCTCTTGGTGTTCTGCACCAGCTTTCTCATTATTTTTAGAGTTCTGTTGCAGTGTAAGATGGTTATATGCCGTAACTTAAGAATACTTGTAATCATGTAGGTGTGAGCCAGGGTTATAGAAAAAACTCCATATTATCATTGTAATTATGTGATTCTTGATTTACTCGTTTCAGCTTGGTGAAAGGATTGTAAATATTCCGTGCAAATATTTCCAATATATGTTTATAATATTGGGTTCAAAGGCCAATGTTGATGTTTGTCCTGTTGATTCTGGATTGTCCTCGATTTTTTTACTCTGGCAATGACTCTTATGCAGTGTATTTTCACTTGCAGAGTTATGTATGAAGCAGTAAATTGAAAATGATAGCCGAATACCAATAATTTTGTTAATTAGCATTTGTGCTTGTAAAAATATTTCTTGATACTTGATACGATTTATCACTAACTTGATTTACTTGTCATTTCATTTCATTTTCATAGGTTTTTCTTGGTGTTTTTTCTTTTTTTTTTTCCATTTCAAGGTACAAAGGATAAATATTTCCTTTGATTTGTTTGTATTGCAGAGGCGATTTCGTGACGTATCTGTACCAACAATTTATAATGCGGATAAACCTGATGATCAGAGGATTGAAAATTCGCCAGACTTCTGCATTGATGCTGGTTCCATTGGAAATGTCTCTAGGTTTATCAATCATAGTTGCGAGCCTAATCTCTTTGTCCAATGTGTTTTGAGCTCACATCATGATATCAAGCTTGCTCGAGTGGTGCTATTTGCGGCTGACAACATACCTCCTTTGCAGGTTATTCAATATTCCCTTTTCTCCGTTATCTTCTGTTCATTATGAACATACACAATCTCTAGTGTTTTGTTCACCATCACTTAAATGCTTCAACTTTGTAGGTAAATGCCTAGTGATAGTAATTGAACTTTAATAAGCTCCCTCAGACAATAATTGGATTTAAGCTCTGACACCTCTTGTCACATGAAAGGCATGAAGATTGAATGCAAAATTTAAATGTTTAAAGTTGCCATCAGAGCTTTTTTTGACACAACTCCCAGAGTATAATTTGCTAGAAAGTTGCCATCCTACAATATTCATTTAATGCTCTTCCATTTCATGGCCTATGTTTATTTATTACTGTCTTAGAAAAGCAAGATGGATTTGACTTACATAATTTATGTGAAAACTTTCTCCATTTTGTTTAGACCCTATTTCGGTTTCAATAAACAGTAAATCATTCCTTTTTGTTATTTGGCCTATTAATAGGCTTATTCTTGTGTTCTATTTAGACTTCCTTAAGCTGCTATATGGGACTAGATTTTTGCAACTTACTATTGCTTGCCCTTGCTGATGCTGTAGGAGCTTACTTATGACTATGGTTATGCTCTAGATAGTGTCCACGGTCCCGATGGTAATGTAAAACAGATGGTATGCTATTGCGGCGCAGAAGGCTGTAGAGGTCGGTTATTCTAGAGGTTGCATATCGACAATGTATTCCAATTACAATGTTTGTTCGTTGTTGTATTTTGCTCTTTTGCTATAATCAACATTAGCTACACGAAAGTCTTGAGCACCCATTACTGCGGTCACCGGTGCTTCAGTCTGTTGTTAATTATACAGTGATGATGCTATAGCTCAAAAGAAACGATGACAAAAAATGAAAAAGAAAATTGTAATAGCAACATTCTGCTGAAAATCTTCATTATCATTGGAAATATCTGTTTGAAAGATGTAATGCCATTGCTGCACTGTTAATTTATATGTATGTAGAATCATTTAAGAGTTAAAATAATCTATTATTATCTCAACTTTTCTTGTTAAAGCATCATCCAATAAGAGAAATGGAAATTCTTGGAGCTGAACTAATACAATTTCTTCATTGCTTTTCGTAGGAAGCGAAGGTGATTTCATTCACTTTTCTCGATTTAATCAAAATGAAAGCAGTAATTATCAGTCACCCATGTAACTTAATGCAATCAGAAATTTTTATAGGCGAAGGTGAAAACAGTCTTTTTCATAATCTATTCCACACACAAAGTCAGTAAAATGTACACGTGAGATAATTTACCAGTAAAACATGTGAAGTTACAATGGTATCTGACTACAAATTTCAGAGATTCATAGGATACTCAAATAGAATCCTCCATATCAGATTTGTCTCTCATCCTATACTGGCGACCTGATCTCTGTGAGCCACTTATTTTAGCGGCAGCAGTAGCTCCTTCTGGTTCGTCTTCCTCCATGGCACATACTTCATCAATATTTTCATCTCCAGCTGCAATGCTAATTAGCAAGCCTTTCCTGTGCACAGAATCCTTCCCGCTATAGTCCTTATTTTGCTTTGATTTGGTATCATTTTCTGCCATTGTAGCATCACCTGTTTTTCTTCTCGGTATAAAGGTAACTAGTTTTGGGTGATCAGATGTATCATCCTCCTGCTGCGATTCTGTATCTTTTGACTTCTTTAACATATTCAGGAAGTCCAGATAGGCTTGCTTATTAGATTTATCATCTATGTCATCTGAATCCAAAGTGTAACAAGTATACTTTGAAGGATTCCGCATGTAATCTGGAATTCCAGAAGGAAATGCGTCATTTGCGACCATAGCTTCATCCTCTTCAGATTTTTCATCCATATCCTTCTTATGCTCCGAATTGTCTTTACATTCAGAATCAAACCGCACACGCTTTTGTGGCCTTGAATCCAACTGCACATCTCCCCTCTTCAGAATTGGTTTCAGGTTAGCATCCCCGCATCTGGTATTGTGAGCATTCATATCAGAAGGTGCATCTTTCTCAGAGACACGTAAAGAGTTAATTTTCTTAGCAGATTCTGCATCTTCTTTGAGTCGAATTCTAGCAGCCATGTGATTAGCTCGTGGATCCCTCGCTGCTTCATTAAATGTGTTTGGAAGCTCATTGAAAGAATTTGCATCTGTCTCATAATAATTTATATCCGTCATGTATAAGCGATCTCCAGCCTTTTCCTTGCCAAAAGCCACTTTGTCATACTGATCTTCCTCCACCTGCAGAAAATCTCCAGTTAAAAATAAATATCAGTGTCTCCAAAATCTTCTGACGATTTTCTTTTTTTGTTTTTATAAAATAAAAAAGAACTGAGAACCATATAATTCATATCGAAATCCACCATGGAAATGCATAGACAATGTATATCAGTTTGTTCATTGCATAATATGCAAGCAATATTTAAAAATAATTCCGTAATTTGTAGATAACATGGGTGAATACCTGTAATAACAGAAACATTAATTTAAAGACCCGCCAACAGCCTTACGGTTTTAAGACATTAATTGAAGCTCAACAACTAATTTGAGAAGGAAAAATGCTTGCTAAAATGGGAAATAGAGCCGGCATGCACATCCCCACTCCACCCCACAAAATCAATTTGCCTCTTCTTGTCCCTTAGTGCATCTTAAAACTCAAAATAAATCTAGTTCATACTCGGAACAGAAAGAACAACGTCCTACAAGACGCAAATCAAACCGTCAATGCATATTAGTAGAGTTTCAGCTCCAGAAACAGGGAGGAAAGCCATGCATTATAATCCAAGTCACTAATGAATACCACTCTGCAGATATCCGCAACAGTCTCTTGTGAGGGAAAAAGATTCAGTAAAATCCCAAACACTTCTACTTAATTGTAGCTTCATAATCAATTGCAACTAATTGCAGAACATGAATTCGAAAGAAAGATAATACGAATGCACTCCATAATTGAGTAGGCACAGTCAGGAATATGATTTGCATTGTTATACGGTCAAATGATGAAATAAGTTCAGCTTATGTCGCCATAATAAATAAATGAACGCACAGAACATAAAGAGAAATTACACTTACCTCGTTATCAAGCGTACAATCCAAACCAATGTTAGCCTTAATCTCCCATTCTTCATCATTATACTCATCTCCCCTGGCACACTGGCTCGGCGAACCACTTGAGTCACGAGCCAGCGGTTCTTTGTCAGCTAAATCATCGTCCAGGTCCAAAATATCCTTCTCCATCTCTTCAAAGAACCAGCCGTCTGGTTTCTTCTCTCGAAAGTTCGCGAAGAAAGCGTTCGGACAGGCTTCAGGCTCTGGCTCGTCCTTTTCCCTGTTCCATTCCTTCCTTTCGATTTCATCATCCGTGAGGGACCACAATGAGCTTCGATTTTGAGAAGCTGATGACGAAAGAGAGCCGAAGATTCTGTCGACTCGAACTTTGAAACTATCTGCCACTGTTATTGCCCGTGGAGTCCGGATTAGGGGTTTTTTTGGGATTTTGATGTTTGATTTGGTCTGCCTTTCGGGTTGACCATATTTGCGATTAAAATAGATAGAGTCTCATCGCCAAACATGTTCTTTTGGGCTTTTGAGGCGGTTGCGTTCACGCGCCTGCACCTGCTCTGTTTTATATATATATATATATATATATATATATATATATATATATATATTATAGCAGGATCTTATATCTATGCACAATTTTAAAATGAAATAAATCCAAACTAATAAATATTAGGACAGGCAGTGATATGATCCAAGTCATATACATATCTTATTCCAGCACTGACTAAGGTAATGTTTTTCTTATCCTAGTCACTAATCGAAGTGGATATAAACTCGACTGAAAATCAGGAAGAACCCAAAACCCAGAAGTTGACTGCACTCTCTGCAACCTCTCCAGACAGCTGTCAAGCTTCAGTTATGCGAAGCCCATTTTCTTGATGAATCATCATTGCTAGGCTAGATTCCCTCCATTTTGTTCTTCAACTGAAACGACCATCTGATTGTGAATTGTTTTTTTCTGGAAATTTGATTCCTTGCTTCAAGTAGAAGATGACGCTCCAAGCACTGTTGTTGTACTATGTTGTCGTTTTTATTGCGATGTTTTCGTGTGTGGAATCCAAGTACAAGGTTTACAACACTTCACAGGGCATAGTTCCTGGGAAACTCAATGTCCATTTGGTTGCTCATACACATGATGATGTGGGTTGGTTAAAGACAGTTGATCAGTACTATGTCGGCTCTAACAATTCTATTCAGGTTGTTCTCTCTCTATTTTTTTATTTTCTACTTTTCGTGAATACACTTGTAAGTTTTCAAGAATTTGATTGTGTAAATGTTATGTTTGTTGTTTTGAATGTGTAGGGAGCTTGCGTGCAAAATATACTGGATTCTGTAATTCCTGCATTGTTGACAGACAAGAATCGTAAATTTATTTATGTTGAACAGGTATGCAAATTTCTCCGTTTCTAATTTTTTGACAATAGTTGTTTTTGTTATGTTAGGTAGTTGTGAAAACGGAGGAAAGGAGAATTGAGGGGAACGAATATGTTGCATCTTTAGTCTAGTTTCTACAAATTGAATGCTGTCAAATGGAATAATGTTATGTTGACTCTGATTCTGAAGGGCTTGTTACCTAATAAATGATTTAACTTAATAAGTAGAATTACAATTTCCTTCAGTTCCAGATTGATCTTTTTTAGTGCCTTGTGAGTTGTGGCCAATAAGAGCATTAGGGTTTTGCTTGTGTATAACAAGAAGATTGACGTGGACAATAAGCCAATCACTTGCAATTAATATTAGGAGGATTAGGTAGATTAACGTAGGGATGGTGAAGTAATTTTTGGTTTATCCTTTACATGAAATTGTTTTGATGACTATTGGTTGTCATGTCATCATACTTAAGTTTTGAATATCACAGTTTGTGGCCACAACATTATTGTGTCTTGACATTTCGAGAATCATGTCACTGCCAAGTGTTTTACTTGTCTTTAGAAAGTGTAAAAAGTACAGCTACTTCCTATTCCAGAACAAAGACACTCTGGTGCCTCACCTCTTCATATATAGATGTGTTACCTAGTCGTTTAGTTAATTCATTTGGTGTCTGTGGCACAAATGTTTCTGACTATCTGTTATATGATGCCACATGTTGTCACACACACACACACACATTGTCTATTGTTTTGAATTTGTATAATGCATGGAGGCTTGGCCATGCAGGCATTTTTCCAGCGATGGTGGGAAGAACAGAGTGAGGCTATGCGGCAGGTAGTTAAAAAGCTAGTGAGCTCGGGTCAACTGGAGTTCATGTAAGACAACAAACATTTAAACCGTTGACCTTTTTTACAATATTCTTGTTGATAGTTTCTTTTCTGTAGATAAACATGAGGTATGTGATTTTAGATCATTTTTCATGTTTGTCTGAGTTGATTGAATTAGATATGTAAAAACTGTTGTGTTTCCTTTTGTTCAATATTTGAAAACTTAGTTGTTGATATCTCTCATCCACTTACTCTCTTTCTGTGTGGTTGTTACAGAAATGGCGGAATGTGCATGCATGACGAGGCAGTGACCCATTACATTGACATGATTGATCAGACAACTCTTGGGCATCAGTTTATTAAAAATGAGTTTGGTATAACTCCTAGAATTGGTTGGCAAATTGACCCTTTTGGACATTCTGCAGTGCAAGCTTATTTGTTGGGAGCTGAAGTAAACAAATCTATATCTTCTAACTCAAGAAGAAATTGCTTAATCCAAGTGTTTTTTTTTCCTGCAGTACTAGTGGATAATGTATAGAAATAATTAATCTTGGTGTAGGTTGGATTTGACTCACTTTTCTTTGGCCGGATTGATTACCAAGACAGGAATAAGCGTAAAAATGAGAAAAGTCTTGAAGTTGTCTGGCAGGGTTCTAGAAATCTTGGTTCATCTGCACCGGTAAGCAACATGGTTCTGGTTTTGTTTCATTCAGAATTTATGCAGTGGGATTGCTGATTGAAATTGTCTTGCTGTGTCATGGTACTGTTTATTATCCTATAATGTTGAAGATTTTTGCTGGTGCATTCCCTGAAAACTATGAGCCGCCTCCTGGTGGGTTCTACTTTGAAGTCAATGATGATTCTCCTGTTATTCAGGTAATGTTTGTTAAAATAAGATTTTTTACTTTTAAAATCGGTCTCTTAAATACTCACTACTCTATGCTAATTATTATTTTTCCTGCTTCATTCAAGGATGATATCAATTTGTTTGATTACAATGTTCAAGACCGAGTTAATGACTTTGTTGCTGCTGCAATATCACAGGTAAATGGGATGGGTATTGGTGTCTTCATTTAAGGATTTTTCCTCTGGTTGCCCACTGAGTCTCTGTTTTTTGTTTCTGATTTCACCTTGGCAATATCTTTTGGTCTAAGCTTTTGCTTCTAGTGAATTTGTTCTCTGTAAGGGGGTCCCTTGACTTCAATTAGATCTTCTTTCTCTCCCCTTCATTTTAGTCTATGGATTTTAAGGCATAGAGTACAGCATCTTCTGTTGTTTATTGTTATAGAACTTTTTCCTTCTCTAGATAGGAAAGAATACTGTAGAAATTCCTTCTGGAACTATTATGAGAAGTCACAATGATTGTTTTTCAAAATGCTAAAAATAGCTTTGACCTCTTTTATGAAGGTATCTTGTTGTGAAGTGACTTGCCCTCAGACATTATATTGGTGCTTTAGGTTTCTAGGAAGATCAAAAGTCTGCCTGTATTCAACTTTCTGTGTAGGAGATAAAGATACTTTTTATACAGTGTGTCCACCATGGAATCAAATTAGTTCACTTTGAAAGCATATTTTATTCACCAGTCACAATGACCTCTATATGTTAATGCTAACAGTGATTGTTTCATTATCAGGCTAACATAACTCGAACAAATCATATAATGTGGACAATGGGAACAGATTTTAAGTATCAGTATGCGCACACATGGTTTCGACAAATGGACAAATTCATTCATTATGTGAATATGGTAAGTTGTCTGACAAAGGGATATGGATAGTTGCCTCATTGAAATGCTTCGTGTAGTGCTTTTCACCTTCAATAAACACGGCAGTGTTGTGAATATATCAGCAAACCGAATTTCGGCTGATACAGTATCAGCTGCCTATCTATAAGCATTAATGTAATTTAGGGTTTAGTTTTATAACTGTATTACATTTGGTATTTTATGAGTTCCATTTGCTTCGGAAGACTAGTCTGTTTTTGGCATTTGAGTTCAAGTGTTTAATGTCCAACAAACTCGTTTATGTACGTCAAAGGACTCGTTTTTGAATCACATTTAAAAGCTTTAGGTGTTATAGGCAAATCTCCTGATAATTGTGGTATTTCAACTAGCTTTATATAGAATGAATGAAAATAAACCTGGACATTCATTTTCCTTTTCAGTATCTCTTTCTTCACTATAAGTCTGTCTAATTTTGAGGTGACTGAAATGAAGAATATGCTGCCTCATGATCTGACATCCATTCTCTCATATTATTGTTTAGATGCTGTTTACCCTATATTTTTTGTTTGAATATTTGTAGGATGGGCGTGTGAATGCTCTCTACTCTACCCCATCCATATATACAGATGCAAAACATGCTTCAAATGAATCCTGGCCATTAAAGACTGATGACTTCTTCCCGTGAGCTTATTATACACTATTATAATCTGTTTGCAAGTTTTTTCATCACCTAAACCTCCTCTTAGAATTTGAAGTACATCAGTTATGCAGACCGTGCAAATGCTTACTGGACAGGATATTTCAGTAGTAGGCCAGCCTTGAAACGCTATGTCAGAGTGATGAGTGGTTACTATTTGGTATTGTTCATGCCATTATTTAGTTTGTTTGAAGGTTTAAGTTTCATTGTCTGACAACAGTCTTAGGGTAAATACTTATATAATTCTAATTCATAATCAGGCAGCAAGGCAACTAGAGTTTTACAAAGGTAGGAGTGACACAGGGCCTAATACAGACTCATTAGCTGATGCTGTAGCAATTGCTCAGCATCATGATGCAGTTACAGGTACCGAGAAGCAGCATGTGGCTGATGATTATGCAAAACGACTATCAATAGGCTACAGCGAGGTAGATTTGGTTGTCTTGCACTTTTTCTAGTGAATTTCCTACTTTCACTGTAGCTAAAAATTCCATCTACTCATCTCTTATCCTTTGCAGGCTGAAGAGGTAGTTGCAACATCACTTGCTTGCTTGGTTGAGTCTTCATCACATGATGGGTGCGGGAGGCCAACAACAATGTTTCAACAGGTAAAAAAATTGTGTCCCGTAAGCTTGTTAGCTATTTCATTTATTGAGTAGGATGCATCTTAGAGGCTTTTATCAAGGTTCTGTTTGGCTATTAGAAAAGTTGAGCAAAAGAGAAGAATTTTGTAATTACCTTTTTGATAACAAAAAATAGAACTTTTGTTAATAGAAATGGGGATTTACAAAAAGTGAATAATCTATCCACAGATTCTAGGATAACCTGGACAATACAAACGTGCTTTGAACATCTCCAAAACAGAACTATCAAAACAAAGTTGCCTCTCTCACAGGCTTGTACTACTCTGTAGATCAATTCGAAGGTTATCCTTGCATTGTGTCTTTCCTTTTCTTATACTTTTGTTTCAAAATTTTGCAGATATCTTTGTTATAAATTCTAGGTTTTGATAATCACACTATCTGTGATGTGTTCTGTAGTATCCTCCCTTCTTTTCTTCTTATACTTATTCTTCCTAAATTTTATATGTATCACACATAGACATATATTAAATATGTTGTTATGGACAAAGTACCTTCAATTTTTATGTGATTGGTTATATGAAAACTGAGGTTTGTCAAGGAGTTAAACTAGTGAAAGCAAAATATTATTTTAATAGTGTATGGGGTTAAGGTAGACCTGACTTCTAAATCTGCTTCATATAGCTTCTCTAAGATACATGTGTCAACTCTAAGAAGGAGGTTATCAATTTTAATAATGGGGCAAGGTCATCTACATCTATGGATGAGAATTTTTTTCTCATCAAATTTGGAATCAAGCTAATATGAATTTCTTTTCTTCTTCCAGTGCCCACTTCTGAATATTAGTTACTGCCCTGCATCAGAGATTGATCTGTCTCATGGGAAAAATTTGGTAAGGATAATGTAGCAGTTTGTTTGCTATGCATCTTTCCGTCTACTTCAAAATATATACTTATATGTTGAATTCTCTTTGTAGATTGTTGTGATCTATAATTCTCTTGGATGGAAGAGAGAGGATGTAATTCGAATTCCGGTGAGTCTTTTTGGAAAACTACTTTACAAATTGAATCCCAAGTCAACAATCCACCAGTATATTGTTAGTACATGTCATTATAGTTATTTCCTTGCTAATGATTCAAGTGTATGGACTGCTCATTCTATGTGTGTCAAATGTCCCAACAAAAAGCAAACACCCCAACGAGTGAGACCAGGTTACCTGTTAGCCAAGCATTCTTTTGGTCTAGGAAATCGACAGTGACCCAGGAAAATAATAGCAAGTTCTCAGCTTTTGATTTGTGTTTGTCCTCGTTCAATTAATGAATAAATTACAGTTTGAAAGAGTCTTATCTTACCAAGACTCCTAAAATCCTTGGCAAATTTCTCACTGGTATGGTCCATTATTTTCACGAAACCTTTCTATTTGTGGTGATTGCAACCTTTGTCAATTATTGACTCGGTCACTTGCTCATAAACTGTGGACACATAAATCCTAAAAATCATATGTGTCTATTCTGTGCTTTTGGAATATGTTTGAGCATGTGATCTTGTGCATAAATTTGGTTAGAAGGTTGCCTGTACTATGGTAAGCATAATATTTTTATTCTGTGCTTTTGGAATATGTTTGAGCATATGATCTTGTGTATGATTTTGGGAAGAAGGTCCCCTCTACAATAGTAAGCATAATTTTTTTTATTGATGGGAGGGTAGGGCCTTTTTCGTGGGTAAGTTGAAGATTTTCTTGTTTAAGGTGGCTTTTTATACACACACACACACACACACACACACACGTTACTGCTCACAATATCTAAATTATGTAGGTTGCTGATGGAGATGTTACTGTTTTCAATTCCGAGGGAAATATGATTGAATCACAACTAATTCCTCCAGCCGATGCCTTCATTGACCTAAGGGACTACTATGTTAGGGCATACTTGGGCACAACCCCAATGGTGACCCCTAAATATTGGCTGGCATTCACGGTCTCTGTACCTCCTCTTGGTTTCAGCACTTATACCATATCAAGTGTCAAAAGGACAGGTTACCACACTGAGTTGCCATATCTTATGCAACTAATATAGCATTCACAGACAAACTTTTTTCCAATTCTTCCTTTCTTCTTTATCACTTAAATTTACAGGTGCTCATTCAACAAAATCATCCATTCAAACATTTGAAAGTAGTGAGAAATCTACCGCTGAAGTTGGTCAAGGGGATTTGAAGCTTATTGTCTCCTCAGATCATAGCAATCCCACTGATTATATCAATAGCAGAAGCTTGGTAGGTAACATACCTGATGATTGCAGAATTACATTTTTCCTTGATGCTTAGATCTCACAGGCCCAGGTGCATCCACTCTTTCCCAAATTGGGGAAAAACAAGCAATATGAATTTGTGTGGCTAATTTATTATGCATAAACTTTTGAAGGTTGAGGAATCGGTTGAGCAGTCATACAGTTTTTACCCCGGATATAATGGAACTAATGATAAAGCTCCTCAGGTAGACATGTTCATTAGAAGTTCTTGTGTTGCTAAATTTTTTTGTCTTCCATGTTTCCTGAAGTTGAATGACTTAAATTTGAAAGTGGTTATTAAGATTTCTTAAGCTGCTAGTATTCTATTCAGAATGCCGGCGCATACATTTTCCGTCCTAATGGCACACATCTCATACAGTCTGAGGGACAGGTGTGAAAGGCATTACAAAATCACATATCTCACTGTTAACTCATAATCACTGCAATTATCAATTAGAACATGTTGCTACAATTTTCAGGTTCCTTTGACTGTTATGCGTGGGCCAGTGTTAGATGAAGTACATCAAAAGATCAATGATTGGATATATCAGGTGCCTTATTTATCATGTGGTTGCTGTCTTTCTGTTATATTTGTTATCATAAAGTTTTTATTATGTTACAGCAACAGAATAATCTTAATTGCATTATCTAAACATGAGTAGAAAATGAGAATTTGTTGGAAATGACAGCATAGGCCACTTTTCCTCTCAAACTTGAAACAAGTATTTGATGATAAGCCGAACTACTTGGGATGATAATTTAAATATTTTCAATGTGAACATAAGCTTGAAGGTGGAGCATTTTGTTTGATCTTCAATAGCTTGCTCTTCAATTGCCATTCAGTTAACATGTTCAATAACTAGATGTGTCTCTCAAGGAAAATTTAGGGAACTCTGCAGGATGTCATTGGATTTCAGAAACTATAACAGTGTTTTTCAATTCCCTTCTTGTTTAGATATGCAGTCATAGGAATCTTCATTGTAGCGTTTTTAGTAAGCTCACTGACTCCCCCAAGAGTGTCCAGTGCTTGACTACTCTTTTGCTTAAGACTTGTAATATGTGACTGTACTAAGAAAATGTGGAGCAACATTCTTATATCATTATCATTTATGTCTCTTTTCTTTTTCCTGTTGAAATTTCTGGGGACAATTGTGATCAAGTAAAAGAGAGTTGGACATTTCGTAAAGGATCTGTATGGTGGTCATTTAGACAGTGTTATGGAGTGATACAAATAAGGATCAAATTCTTTTGTTTTTTCTAGAGATGCAACATTTCTTGTTTTGCTTACTCTTGTGTTGAATGTTCTTGCAGGTTACCAGATTATACAAGAGGAAAGAGCATGTTGAAGTTGAATTTATCGTAAGTTTACTTGATGGCTGCTTCAACTTTTTATCTGTTTAAATAGTTTCTTTCTTTTTTTTTTTTTTTTAGTGACAGTGATAACTAATTTTATCTATTTCGCCTTCTTTATCTTCTTCTGTGGGTTTGAGTTTGGTCAATCTGACTGCAGTTTTCTTCCAGAACTTATACACATGCTTTAAATTTTGATCTCTGCATTGACAATAATTACCATTCCAGGTTGGACCTATACCTATTGATGATGGACTCGGTAAGGAAGTTGTGGCTCATATCACAACTACATTGGAAAACAATAGAACATTCTACACAGATTCTAATGGACGTGATTTTATCAAAAGGGTACGCTGCTTAATGCTATGTTGATGCTCAGAGTGATCATTAAATTTGAAATTTTAGTCAGCCTTAACACGGTCTTCACTTTACTTGATACATGTGTCAAACTTCTTTATGGAAAGGACGAAAACAAGTTACTTTTTGTTGTTATGTTGCATGAATGCATTGTTTCTTCATGTTGCTTTTTGTTTCCTAATCGTTCTGAGCTTGCTATGAACTCAAGATGCATCGCTTTCACAGATTCGTGATTATAGAGCAGACTGGAACCTGGAAGTGACTGAACCAGTTGCTGGAAATTATTACCCAGTATGTTCCTCTGAAAGTACCAACTTATTTCTTTTAACAAGCTAGGTGAAATGAGTGCAAGGGCGAGAAACTAATGGTTTAGTTGATAATGATCTTTTTGAATGGGTGAGGGTTTATAATTTTATTGTTGGTGGTCTTTTTGGTCATTGCATTTGCTCTTGCCTTCTACGAGGAATTAAGCCGTTTGTAGTGTTGATTAGAAAGTCATCTAAATTACAGTGTGCGACTATTAGCTGTTTAAATTTTTGTTTGTGACTATTGGCTATTTTTTAATTTCACGAGTCATTTCAATGTTCCATTCAGATAAATCTTGGAATTTACATGCAAGATGATGGAAAAGAATTCTCAGTTCTGGTAGATCGGGCTCTTGGAGGATCTAGCATAGTGGATGGAGAAGTAGAATTAATGCTTCATAGGTATTTTGCACTTTTTTTTCTCCAATTAGTCATGATCAACACACAAACTATGTCAAAAAATGCCACGTCATAACTAATGGGATGATGGAGATTGAAATACCACGTGTAGTTTTTATTTTATTATAGCATGAATGTTAAAGTTTGTAGTTAATGGGATTAATGTAACTGCCATTTAAGGCAACATGCAACGGTTGTGTGTTTTGGTGGTATGACTGAAGCACAAATGGGTATTATGACATTGATCTCTTTGTGTGCACAATCATTGTCACAACCCCTACTGAAATTCCTCTTTTCCTATAGGAGACTGCTGCTTGATGATTCCCGGGGTGTTGCAGAGGCTCTAAATGAAACTGTCTGCGTGCTTGATAATTGTACTGGACTGACGGTAAGTGTATGGTACCCATTTTGGATTCCATGAGTGGAATTTTGAAATTTACAATTTTCCTCCACAACAAATTTGGATTCTTTGTTCAATACCCTCGTTTGTTATTAAATTTGGATAATACTTGTTCTTTCTCGTAAAATATGTTTAGCAAATGCTGTCATTAAGTTCATCCCATCCCGTATATTGAAGCCAAATTAAAGCCTCAAGGTCGGGAATTTCTAGTATAAACAAATTAATAATACTGTGGTGATTTTTTATCATGGTTTAATTGTAGCTTTTAATCCAAGAGCTAGTAGCTTAGATCGTAAGCATAGAATTTTGCAATTGTTGCCTTTGAAGATCTTCAAGTCCTCTATATATTGAAAAACATGATTTATTTTGTAAAATTTTTAGCACCTACTTCTAACTTCAACTTTTGCAGATCCAAGGAAAGTATTATTTCAGAATTGACCCCCTGGGAGAAGGTGCTAAGTGGCGTCGTACTTTTGGCCAGGAGATATATTCGCCCCTCCTTTTAGCCTTTACTGAGGAGGTGAAATTATTTGGAAGAAAACGAAAACAGCAACATATAAATTAATTTTCAGTCTTGTGAATTGGTCTCTCAGTGTTTATTTCTTCTTGCAGGATGGAGATAACTGGAGGAATTCTCATGTATTGACTTTCTCAGGGATTGATTCCTCCTACAGTTTACCTGATAATGTTGCTATTATAACTCTCCAGGTACTAGGGGCTTTCGTTATTGGAAAAGACAATATTGTCTATTTTTTAATTATTGTTTTGTTTTGGCAAAATTGAGATTAAAATCCATCTTTCCAGTTTTCAGTACCTAGATTGCTGGCCCTCCAGCGGCTAAGCTTCTGAGTAATGACTTGTTAGCTGCTGTAAGTTTCTTTTCCTTTCACTAATTAGATTTCTCTCTTCCATGAGCAGGAGCTTGATGATGGAAAAGTTCTCCTTCGGTTAGCACATTTATATGAGGTTTTAGTTTTCCTCTTTACTCTACTCAAATATCTGACAGCATACCATAGTTACATCTTGAATACCTTATATTTTTAGTTGATTTTGCTTGGTGTATGACTGTGCCTTGGCATCTTCATGCTTAAAGCCAGAAAATTGTCTTTTAAACTACATGTTCGTCTGTATGGAAGCATTGTTGGGCGTACTTTTGCTATAAGCCTCCATCAATCTGAGTTTGTTATTTTCAACTGTTGGGCTTCAAATTGTAATTGGTTACTCTTGGATTCTCGAAATTGTGATAGATTGGCGAGGACAAGGATCTTTCTGCAATGACAAATGTAGAACTGAAAAAGTTATTCCCAGGCAAAAAGGTAAAAGCAATGTTCCAGACACTGACGAGCTTTCTATCAACAAAACGTTCACTTTTGTCATTTAACATTCTGCTTTCATGTTCCCTTCAGATTGGCAAGGTGACAGAGATGAGTTTATCAGCTAATCAAGAAAGGACAGAAATGTTAAAGAAGAGACTTGTATGGAAAGTAGAAGGCTCTTCCACTTCTTCAAGGGAAGAACCCAAATTGCTGAGGGGCAAACCCGTTGATCCTAAAAAACTGATCGTGGAACTTGCTCCAACGGAAATTCGCACCTTCATCATCGACTTCGATAACGTGTCATACCGCAGAGCGTTTGATGCTTAACGCCTGCAAATGCTGCACGAAGCTCAGCTATTTCCAGGCATTGTGCTCTTCGTTTTTCAAAAAATCTACCCCCATTGCCATGTATGATGTATCACGTAGTCAGAACTTGCGCTACATGGAAATAAAACTGGATGTCTCTTGCTTTGTGTACAATGCACTTATCTTCTACAGGAATTGGTATTCAAAAATTGGATCTTTTTTCCAT